>BDMV01000005.1:4057264-4232942 GCA_008326285.1 Oryza officinalis
ACTAGAGGCCAGGAGGTGAAGCCCCTCAAATGAATCACTACCGAATCGCTTGCAAGAGCTGAAGAGCTCAGGGAGTGGATTAGTGAGTTAACACAAGAAGCAGTACAAAACTACCCAATTACAAACCGAGACTGGTAACAGAGGAACACAAATCCCTGTGCCATCTGACAGCTAAAAAATCGACCGACAAATCAGAGAATCAGACACTTGACAAATAGCAAAAATATGGAAAATATCAACATCAAAGTAAGAGAAAATCAGGCGCTCGACAAATAGCAAAACCGCAGAACATATCAATATCACAACATGGTGGAGGGTCACCAAACCATGCAAAACTTTAAACAGAATCTGTGCTACAGTGCCATCAAGTGAAAACATCAGAAACAAAATTCGATTGGAGGTTGCTCTATTTTCCAAGTGCTTCAATGATGAAGCAGTTGTCACTTCTGTGATTTCCGTTGTTGAATCAGCCTATTCTCACGAGGAAGAATTCCCCACGCAGTTAACTTGCTACGAATCTCAGAGAGTGACACAAAGCACGAAAAGCATTTCTTACCACCTGCGTGAAGAAGACCGATGAAGTTGGCTCTGCAATCAAGCAACGGAGCTCCTGAACTTCCATCTGCTACCTTTATATCTACCTCAATCAGATTCATGTCGTAGCCATGCTTGTTGGTGCTACTGACATCGTCATAATGCCTGGAACCATGTGATATGCGCCCTACACTTGTTGCTCTGTTCATACAAGGCGGCCACGAGACCATCACCACTTTTTCTAGCGCACTTGGCAAGTTCTGGCTTGCAACCAAAGGGGGGTGGTGGAACTTGCACTGCTGCCCTTTCAGATTTAGGAGCTTTGATTTGTCAACAAGAAGCAGTAGGAGATCCTTTTTGCAATCCACGCGGGTTACAATTGCTGGAGTATATTCTCTTTCTCCACCCAAACCATTGTTCTCCTGGTGATCACAGATCACTTCAGGATCAAACAAGCGGTTGATGTCCTTCACCGAGATCTTTTTGTTTGCTGTGTAGACATGATCAATCGTGTGAGCACATGTCAAGAGGTGAAGTGAATTCCCGTTCTGAGCCACTACGAAGCAAGTCGCATACCCCACCACCTTGCTCCGAGCTGATCTCTCCAGAGCAGGTACAACTTCCAGGGTATCCAGAGTGAGCTTAACTTCAGCAGCGTGGGGTTTAAACCTGACACACAAGACTGATTCTCTGCTGTTGTCAGAAACCCATTTCTCGAGCTCATTTGAGAACACTGTGGGAGGTTGGTCAGCCATCAAGTCTCGAGGCAAAGAAACAGGCGAACTGGTGACTCTTGTCAGGCAGCAACAAGCAAGCTGGGGGCCTGCGGCGGCGACAGAGGCAACCCGCGACAGCCGAGCTGCAGACGCGCGATGGCCGTGGTGGAGGACGACCAGTGAGGGTGCTGGCCGTTGGATTAGTGGCGGAGGCGGAGGGGCGATGCAGTGGCGTGGCCGGAGCTGCGAATTCCCGGTGACTGCGGTGGCGGAGCACTCCCCCTTCTCCCCCCCACNCCACCCTTGCCGCAGCTCCCTCTGTGCGCGCGAGTCAGCGGGGCGACAGCCCAGGTGGACGACGGGGTAACTGAAATTCCGCGGCGGAGTTCGAGCGTTCAGGCGTTGGACCAGTGGGCGGCGGTGGCGGCGACCGGGTGGCGGAGGACCTCCCCTTCTTCCCCCCGCCCTGGCCGCTGCTCCCTCTGTGCGCGCGAGAAGGCGGCGCGAGGGCCGAGGTGGACGGACTGCGGAGATCGCGGCGGAGATCAAGCGTTCACCCGTCCGATGAGTTGCGGAGGGGCGGTGGCGGCGGCCGGCGGCGGCGTCCTCGGGAGGCGGAGGACCTCCCCCTCCTCCCTAACCCTAGCCGCAGAGGAGAGCGCTCCCCCTGCGCCTCGCGCCCAGAGTTTTCTTTTTTTTTCTTTTTTTCCCCTCTTATATGCCATTAAAAACTTATTCGATTTCTTATATTTCCCACTCAGGGTCCCAATGGCACATTCGTGTGTGGTCTACATGTCAATGAGACATCTTTAATAAGTTTTCGGTGATATATCAGGAATTGCGCAGATCAAACAAGCGGTTGATTTGATTGACGTATTCTTTTGGTGTGTATAACAAATCAGTATTCTTTTGGTGTATAACAGATCAAACAGCCACATTGGTATATAAAGAATTGCGCAGATCATTATAGAGTAGTAGTATACTACCATGATCTATAACCATTTTGGAGGGACATGAAGAATTGGGTGATTTGATCGGCGTATTCTGGCTTAAATTATTAGGAGAACAATTCCACTATAAATATATATCTCACATTATTTTTTTTCCTCAGACTTCTATCGCATTGCATTCTGGAATCTGTAGTGAATTCTCAAGCATTCTCACACCTCACTGGCAACCCGCTACAGGATAACCTCATGATTTAAAAAACAAGACGATAAACTCTCTTTTCTTTTTTCAAGCTAACATTAAGCTTACGACAAGCAGGTTGGTTGCATAGACATTCGCTACTACATCACAGATAACTTATTTTTCAAGAACAGTTCAACCACAGGTACAAGCGGCGAATCATTGGGTTAAAACAGAGGATCACAAGGGGAACACTTAGCACATACTATTAAACACCCACAAGTTACAAATTTACATGTGAGCTTGAGTCAAACCAAAGGAAAGAAAAAAAAAGACTCAAAACCAAAATGAAAATGACCACATGGTCAGCAATAAGCGACAGGCGCAAGGCAGACATCGTCCGTGGCTGCAAATTCATTTACTATGGGTTGGAGAAGCTGGGGACAGAAAGAACTGGCATAGTTTTCAGTGTTACCTGGACACCCGTGTCAAAAAAATTTTTGCCAAACTGGGCACCTTTAGTCCGAGTTGGATTTCGAGTGTCCAATTCTTGTGTGCCGGATCGGGCACGCTAGTCCGAGCCGGATTCCGACACGCTTGTCCGTGTCCAGGTAACACTACCTACGGTATCTGCAGTTATGCTGCACCACCCTTAGCTATGTACACTTGGAGACAGGTACAAACCGGCCATGGGATGTGTCTTTCAACCACCTGGTCGAGCGGGTTTGTTTGACATAATCCGAGAAAAGACGATGCCTGCATACACACCAAAAGAAAATGCTTTGATCTATATGAAGAACTTATGTTTTAATTGTTTGAAACAAGTATATCCATGTAGTTCCATACAAACCTCTCATACTCCAGCTTCTGAATAACTATGCCGTTTAGTAGAAGCTCTGATTCGAAAACAATGGCACCTGTTGATTCATGATCATTAGCTGGCTCTCCAGAATTCTTTGGTGAAAACAATATGCACACTGAGATGTGAGATATATCTCATTCTGACCTCTCTTTAGAAGCGGTGAACAAGTTTCATAGTCCTCCTCGCATGAGATAATCAGTAGGTCATCCGGTACTTCCTTCATTATGGACCTTCCGATCCTTTCTAATGGCTGCACAAAATAAAGAGAACATTCATACAAAAGCTTATATTGTAAAAGAAGAAAGTGTATGGAATTTAACTAACTTGTTAAGTTGCAGTTGGGGGCTAGTAATTCATGGAATGAAACATGCAAGTCACAGGCAAGGTTCAGACGCTACAGATGATTACATTTCTTCACAAAATATTTGAAAGGGTACTAACGTGTTCACTTGATTCAGGTAACTATTCTCATATTGCATTATGTACCATAGAGAATGATACTTTAACAGTTAAATGCAATGAAAAAAAAATGATGGGCAAGAAAAAGGTAACTGAAGAAAGCTTCTCCAGTGACTAATAACCATTCCTACATAAATCCAGATAAAATAGATAAAAAGAAGTGCACACCACGCTAAAAGATGTCTAAAATGTTACTGAAACATAGCAATAACCTGCCCAGAAGATGCTAACACCAAGCCAATCAGCACGTCTCGACTTGGCTTCACATTCGATGTTACAAACACTCGTTTTCCCTGTAAGAGTTTCTTTAAATAAATTAAACTGATAGGATCAGAGTATAGACAAAACAAAATTCTAGAATTCATTTTACCAGCAGCAGCGGATGCTTGCAAGCTGAGGCAAGTGATTTAGTCATGCTGAAACCTATCTCCCTTTCCTTTTTGGCATCCCTCAGAATATACTTCTTTTCATCAATAAAACAGCCAGCTTGACCACAATTTTCAAGCCACATCGATGTAACTACTGGTTTGCCAAGAGCTATTGCTTCCAGCATATTCTTTGTGCGGAAAAAACTATCTGCCACAAAGTGTGTTGCATCCGGAATGGAAAGTGCTTCGCACACTCCCAAGCGTGCCAAGATCTACAGTATAGACAATGGCCATGAGTATACCTAGTTTCAAATAACCAATGATTAAAATTTTAATATTTTAAAGAGTAAATTTTACTATTTTAAATGTACCAACAGTAAAAGAAATACCATACCTTCTTCTGACGCTTTATCACATCTCCATGCAAATGGTGGCTGAATAAAATACTAAAATTGGTCATTTTTTTCTTTCTTCTGGAATCTTTATGCTGACAATTTGATGGATTGTTTTCAGGATCTAACGTCAGCAGTTCTCTGGCAACAAAGGGTTTTGACAAGCTTCTACTTGAAGATTTTGATGGATTTAGAGGACTGAAAGTAGGTGACAATTCATTGGCCGATTTTGAAGGTGTTTTCAGGGCACTGATGTGAATGTCAGAGTTGCTTCTTGGTGATTTGCTTGCATCCTCTACATGGGATGGACCCTTATGTTTATTTCGAGAGCTACTAAAACCAGAAGTTTTGCTGTCAGCACTTACAGGAGAATTAAGTAAGTGAGAAGCAGCTGATGACTTTTTGATAATAGTAGACAGCAGAGAAGTTGATCTTCCATTGGAAGTTTCTCTCTTTGCATACTTTACATAGTCAGAGACACTCCTAATGAAAACCCGCCTTTTCTTAGATGGTCTTGCCTCATCTTGAGGTGTTTCATGATTGGTAGCACTTTGGGTAACTGCAGGATCTTTTGGCTGTACAATTGTTGTTTGTGTTCTTCTCTGTTTGGGAAAGTAAGAAGAGTTTTCTCTGCATGTATCTTCAATTGTTGGTTTGCTTCTACATGGTTCACGACCCTGTGCAGTATTTTCACTAGTGTGCTGTGTGCTTCCATCCCTACGCAACTGCAGATCCTGAGCATCAGTTGCACAGGTATGCTCTGTGCTTTCTTTTTCAACATAGATTGAAGCGGATTTTGCAGTTCTTTCACTGATCATTGGTTGTCCAGGTTCATCTGCAATATGATTATTTTGAACTTTTCCAACTTTGGAGATGCCACCTCCCAAATTTGTGACTCTCTTCGAGTGCTTATTAGAACATAGCTCGGTATGTTCATCAGGGTTGTTTCTACTTAATTGTCTTGTCCGGCGAGCAACAGGTGCACCATGACACTTATCTCCATCATGAGATATCTTCAAAACTTTACTCTTAGCTGGTACTGACTTTGCCTGCTTATCTTTTGTCTTTGCTTTAAGATCTCCTGAATTTTCTTGCATTATTGACCCTTTATACATTTGTTTCTCATGCTCAGGGTTCAGCTCAGTTAGTTTTCTTCTTTTAGAACGTGTCGTAACGCCTTCCTGGATGCTGCCAGTTCTCTTCTGAGGGCTGTTCTTTGAATGACCTTTTGCCTTTTTAGACTTTCCATTTCCCAATGGAGATTTATCTTTAGCTGATAAAATTTTAGCAGGTGAACATTGTGCCAGAGCCTCCATAGCTTCCAGAGCAATTTGAGTATCTGGACCAACATCGTGCAAAGCTACACTATCTTTTTCCTGCTGTTCTTCCAAATACTTGCCATTTGATAGATCATCTAAGTCTTTCAAAAGGTTTTTCTTAGTCCTATTTCCAGAAGCTCGCTTACCCTTCACATCACTGTTGAGCATCCTTGAATCTAACAAAGGTAAAGCTTCAAACTTCCCAGATAGTTTGGAATCTTTTCCCTTTTTGCAGTCCCTGATTTCACCAGGTTCAATTTTTGTGGAGCGCTTCTTTGCTCTGGGAAAATGACCCTTTGATTTCCCTCTACCAGCCGATTTATGCAGCAAAATGTCCTTATTTTTACTGAAAAACTCACCTCCGCCATCATCCTCGCGGCTATCCACCCATGCAAAGATTTCTGCCATTCCATTAGAACTTCTATTACAGTCAACCTTCTCAGCCAACATTAAAGTCCCTTTCTTATTCGATACATGTGGCTTTGCTGAATCCAATTTCTGGGGAGTTGGTTCTTGAGACGATATGCCACCTATTGATATCAACCTGTCCACAAGTTCCAAAGCATTCGCCTGAGACAGATCACCAGGCTCTTGTGATTCAATATAGCTCAATCCAGCAAAGCATCTGCCATTGTTTTCACTCTCTTTAACTGTTGTGTCAGCAAAAAGCTTTTTTGCTGTTGAGCACCGGCTTCTGCTTTTAGTTCCATCTTTATCATGGTTCTGTACATAACCATGGGAGTCACTATCAATCCCGCAATCTGGGTGGTCACCTAAGGATGTGCTAAACGAGGTAGAATTGTCCACAACTTTCCTCAGAAGATGTGCTCCATGTATTGAAGCCTGTTCTTTTCCTTGCTGCAAACTGTTCACAGTTAACGCTTCACAAGCTGCAGCAAGTTCACGCTTTCGTTCAGATGCCTCATGAACTGGGACACAAAAACATACATGCACATTATAAAACAAAATAAAAAGCTCCAATACATGCCAAATTTAGATTGACAAACAAAGGTTACATAAAATAAGCAGAAGAATTGTTCTTCATTTTCTAATTCAGGAATATATATTTGATAACCAAGGATCGTGCAAAAAAACATAGCATAACCCCAAGAAAAATGGAGAACATGGTAAGATGGAAAACTGAACCATATAGATGTTCATAAATAAATCTTTCATGAGATAAAAGTACAGTGATCATGAGATAAAAATATAGAAACTTGTGAGCCATATAAGTGAAATATTGTGTATCAAGAAAAATTTCAAAATGTAATGAACAATACGGATCCAGCGTGCTTACGGCAAAATATAGCATATGCATCACCAGAGATATAGTGCCATAGTGCCTAGCTGAAAAACTTCGATAACTGAGAACTTTATTGAAATGGAACACACAAGCAGGCAACAGATCAAGTCAAATGAAGCAGGAGGATAAAATAAAGTTAAATTTCAATAGCACACACCTGTTGTGTTTCAATATGGCAATCTCCTGATAAAAATATAGAGGACACCACATTCAATTAAAACCAAAAAGGCACCACTTGGTGCTGTAGAAATGGTGACACTAACTGCTTATACTTGATTGCCACAACTTTCTCCTATTACCTAACTTGGAGTGAAAGAAGAGTATGGGTATAATCACATGAGGCCACCACAATGAAGATGAAGTAAAGATCAATCACATATTTACCGGGAAAAAACAAAGAGAGAAAACAAAAATGTAATTGAACCAAGGTAGCATTAAAAGGCTACATTTTTTCTATTTGTCCAACATGCAACTAATGAAATAATGATGATATATGAAGCACTTAAGTTTAGATAGCAATAAAAGCATTTAAGTACTCAAATGCATGACTAGTTTAAATTTGTGCATCTCTTCATGTATAAATCCAATAGAAACTGCTGGTCATATACTGAGTCTGAGACTGTGAGGTACCACAGTGTAACTTTCTAGAATGATTTTCAGCAAACTTTGACAGTTGAAAGGAACTTCATTGTCATATGGGACTAGGAAAAAGGCATATTAGTAATTGTTAACTAACCTGTGTCGCCCTCTTCATCTGTTGAAGCATCCGAATCTACCAAATTCTTGGTATGATCCTCCAATGCAACATTTACCTTGGTATTGCTGCCCCCCATGTCAAATTTCACCCCTCTCTCATCATTCGATAGGCCCTCATCGTCACTTAGAACTTGAGTGTCCACGCTCAACTCATCGTCTCCATCATCTCTCTCTTCATCCGAGTCTTCAACCAACTGGGTCTTCCCCCACTCACCGGCATCCTCATCATCACTGCTATTATTCACATTCTCCTCCTCTTCCTGACATTCCTCAACGAATTGGGTCTCCAACCCATCACCAGGACCATCATTCCCACCATCCTCTCCCTCCTTGTTTTCTTCAACTAACTGGGTTCTAACCAAATCACCGGCATTATTGTTACGTCCCACCGCTCCACACTTCGCCTGCTCACAGGCGCCATCGGCATCCTTCCCCTCACCCTCATCCTCCTCAGTATCCTCCACCAACTGAGTGTCCTCCTGCTCATCGACGCCACCGCCACACTCCTCCTCCTCCTCACTATCCTCCACCAACTGCGTCTCTCCCCAATCAACAGCCACCCCTTCCTCCTCCTCCCCCAATCCATCATCAACCATCTGCGTCTCTGCGTCATCCAGCGCCTGCGTCTCACCGTACAGCACACCATCCTCGCTCGGCGTCGCATCGCCATCATCACTAACCGGAGACCCTAAAAACCACATCATATCAAGCATCCACCAACCAACCCAAAAAAAAAAAAAATCAGCACCTCTACACCGAGAACTCAATCAGCACAACAAACCAAAACAGCAACTCACCCAACGGAGGCGTCGTCCCTCCGTCCAATGCCTGGGTCTCCCCATCCCCTCCATCTCCCGCATCCCCAGCCATCACAACTCAAACCTGCAACCTCCTCCTCCAACCCCAACACCGCACCCAAAAAAAAAAGAAAAGAAAAAAGAAACCACCAAACGCGATTGGAATCGGGCGGAGGAGGGAGCGGGGAATCGATCCGGCGCGATCAAATGCGAGCTTTTTCTCTCGCGCGGGATTCGGAGGCGGATGGGATTGGGAGTGAGAGGTTTTTTTTTTTTTGGATATAGGAGGGGGGCTTAGGTTTTCGTTTGGGAGGGAAAGGAAAGCCGAAGCCGCCGCGGAGATGGCGCCGAAACGGCGAGCACGGAGGAAGGGAAGGGAACCGCCTCGGCCGCGCTGGACCGTCCGATGGAGATCCGACGGCCGGATTGGGGGTGTGGGTGTAATTAGAGGGGGGTTTGAGGGGCTTGTTTGTAAATGTGTAGCCCTTCCCAAACGGAGAAAAGGAAAAACCCTTGCTTTCTTTCTCGCAGCCCCTCTCCCTCCGCCGCCGCCGTTGCCGGAGCCCAACCGCCGTGGAATCTGCGGCCGCTCCTCCGGAAGGAGGAATCCGGAGAGGTAATAAATCCTCTCTCTCTCTCTCTCTCTCGTTCTCTCTCTCTCTCTCTCTCTCTCTCTCTCTCTCTCTCTCTCTCTCTCTCTGTGAGTGGATGATGTCTTATTGTTGCTAGTAGTTCTGCGTTTCTTGTGCTGTGTTGCTTTCTTGTATCTAGATGGTCAATTCGGTAGAGGATTCTGTTAATTTTGTAATTTTCTGATAATTTTACCAGCTCAAACTTATAGCGAGCCGGGACAGAAGGATTGCATCAAGGTGGAGGAGCCATGGCAGGTAAGCTTCTTCTCAGTCTAACATGACTCTGCCGTGTGAAGCATCGAGCATTATTTCTGCTCTGGTGGATTCTGATGTCATTGCAATGCTGTTCTTTCCTGTTGGTGTTTGTTTGCAGGGAAAGAGGAGAAGAAGTCGCGCAAGGAGAAGCGGAAAGAAGCGAGATCGGAGAAGCAAAAATTGCGCTTTCTTTCTTGGGTTCAGCATCAGGTGAGCATGCCAAATCCTATATGCAAAGAAAACTGACATGCTTTGCTATTTTGGGGATTTTAATTTAGGTCCACAAAATTTCTTGCATTAGGGTGGCAAAAGCAAAAGTAAGAAGCCGGTAGAGCCATCTGTAGAATCAAGTCCAGGAGAGGAAAAGAAACCAAAGAAAGAACCTACCAATGGGAAGAAGAGAAGGAGGGATCCAGAGGCTAAGCCCAAGTCCAAGTCCAAATTCCAGGAATATCTTGAGATGGAGAGGGGTGGAGCTGTGAGCAGAGAGGAGGATCTGGAGACAGAGAGGAGGCTAGCGAAGAAACTCAAGGTGAAGAAAGGAAAGTTGGGAGGTCCAGATGATGGTATGGACAGCCTTTTTGCGGACCTTGGATTTGAGGGCAACTTCGGTTCAGATGATGAAGCAAAAGAGTTTGAGTGGAATACGGTGGATGATACTAAAGTAGACAAGAAAAAAGGGAAAAAGAAAAAGAAGAAAGTGAAGAATGATGCCAATGAGGAATTATATGATGGGGGTGTGGGTGAAGAGAATGATGAAGCAGTTCAGCACTCTGAGAATGAAGAGCCTAATGTGGTTGAACTACCTATGGCGTCAAAGGCGAAGTATGTACCTCCGAATTTGCGTGCTACTTCCAATTCAGAATCAGAAGAGATCGCTCAGATTCGCCGGAGAGTGAGAGGTGTGAGTCTAAATTCCATCTTTATTTCCTTCTGCGTAACAGGCTTCTTATCCCTTTTTTTTGCATGTATTATTATGCATGACCTTTTTTTTTTATGTGTCAGGGCTATTGAACAGACTCTCAGAATCGAACGTGGAGTCCATCACTCAGGAAATCGCTGCGCTATTTAGTGTATTGTCCAGTACCATTGTTTTTCTTTTCAGTCTTCAAATATTATGCTACCAAATTTCTCCAGATATTTTCTTTTAGTTTGATTAATCACAAGTCACTTTTTATGGTTTTGTTTCCATTTATCTGTTCACAGTCAGTTCCAAGAAGTACCGGTTGCCAGGTAATTGGTGATGAAGTTTTGGCAAGTTGTTCACGAGGACCTCGTGGAAATGAACAGTTAAGGATCTTCCACAATAATCACGGATGTGTCTGTGTCCTTGTGGGTCTTTATTATCAATAACAAACTAATGAAATTGATTTTTTAAACTGTACAGGTATGCTGCTGTATTTGCATCATTTGTTGCGGGTATGGCAAGCCTGGTTGGCATTGACTTCAGTGCCAAGATCCTTGCCTCTCTTGCAAAGTCGTTTGAGGTATGACTATTTCTACTATTACAAAGATGAATTGCAACCTGGTGTTTTCTTTCATCTGTTTGGTATACTTGGGTTACGTTCTCTGAGTGACTATCACATTTTATTTTTATTTTTAGATAAGTTAATATGTTTTCTTCTTTCCCATTGTGACAGGACGAGTACTCAAAAGAAGATGGTCTATCTCTGAGGAATCTTACTTTACTGCTCTGTTATTTGTGCATGTTTGATGTCATTTCAAGGTCGGCATTTGAATGGAACATTACACTTTCTTTCTTTGGAACAGATAAATCCTGATCATCTTATCTAATATTGCAGCGATCTTGTGTATGATCTGCTCTCAGTGCTGAGCAACCGCTTGACAGAGCTGGATGTCTCGACTGTATTGACCATCCTACAGTGTATGATATTAACAGTTCTTTAAATAAATAGTAATAATGCACAACTCATATTCCAGACCATTGTAGCTGTTCCACTGATTGGAATACTGCAGCATGTTTTATACTTCAGTTAAGCTGAGGATATGTTTTCATCTGGATGTACAGGCTGTGGAATGAAGCTACGTGGAGATGACCCGGGTGCAATGAAAGATTTTGTTCTCAGTATTCAGAACTCTGTAAACCAGTTGAAACTGAAAGCGCACCCAGCTGGTCAAGATAATGGACAAGCAGAGATGCATAGCAAAAGAGTAGGTTGCCTGTTTTATGGCTATTTAAGGAACATTACATGTAACCAATAGTTTTTGAGTTTGGCATCTGTTATATCTTACTGTGCAGATGGAATTTATGCTCGAGACAATATGTGACATTAAGAACAACAAAAAAAGGCCCAAAGAGGATCCTGCACACCACACTCGCATAAAAAAGTGGCTTCAAAAGGTTTTTACTAGAACTTATTTCCCAATATCTGGAATTGTAAATTGTGAATTCAGAAATGCAAACTTCGCTGTTCATTTAACATTTAATTTCTCTTATATGTGCCTGCAGCTGAAAGCAGAAGATGTCCTCTTGCGCGGGCTAACATGGAGTAAGCTTTTGGATCCTGATAAGAAAGGGCAGTGGTGGTTGTTTGGGGATGTTTCATCCACTGTAGGCAATATTGAAGAAGTTGCAGCAGTTATAAGCAAGGAGGTTGTTGAAGCACAAAAACTTGTTCAGCTTGCAGCTTCTCAGCGGATGAACACTGACATACGAAGAGCAATCTTCTGCATTATAATGAGTGCTGAGGACTATGTAGATGCTTTTGAGAAGCTCTTGAGGTTGGACCTTTCCGGGAAGCAGGTGTGCACTCATCTTCTGTAAGTTAAGCTGTTTTGCTTGTGTCTCTCAGTATTACTTATGCCATTTCCTCTATTTGCATGAAGGATCGGGAAATTATAAGGGTCATTGTGGACTGTTGTCTGCAAGAAAAGATGTTCAACAAGTATTACACAGTCCTCGCTTCAAAGCTATGCAGCCATGATAAAAATCACAAGTTCAGCTTACAGGTATAATGTTGCATTTGTCATATTTGTTATCTACTCAACAACTGTCCTGTCTAACAAATTAGTGGATTGCTGATTTGCTGATGTTGCTAGTAGATTTATTTTTCTTAATAGACTTAATTGGATGAAACATGTTACACGTATACATTATGATAAACTAATGGCCTGTTAACTTGCACTTTTCCTACTATTGTGTTCTGTTTGTGACACCATGTTCTCTTTAGTGATAATATGCTGGCCACTTACATATACTTTCTTAGGTGATGGCAGAAGTTAGCATTATTCTTCTAACTATGTCTTCTATTGTTTATTCTGCCGCCGTTGCAGTACTGCATCTGGGATCATTTTAAGGAGTTAGATAATATGGAGTTGAATCGATCCATGAATCTTGCAAAACTAGTTGCGGAGATGCTGGCAAATTTTACACTCTCACTTGCAACCCTGAAGGTTGTCAAAAACCTGGCAGTGGAGGTGATTCCAAAAAGGATCATTCATTTCCGAATGCTGTTTGAGACCTTACTACAAAAGGATGATGCGGTGGTGTGGAACGTCTTTACACGCATTGCTGGACTTCCAGAGCTTGAAATTTTGAGAGATGGCATCGTGCTGTTCATCAAGCAGCACGTTATTGCTAAGGACACCGGTAAGGACTTGGCTAGCAAATTCAAGATCGCAAAGAAAGCGCTTGATAATACTGCTGGAGTTTTGATGTAATTTGTCTTGACATTTCAAGGTGTTCCCTCCCTGTACCCATTTTTGACTTTTGTGTCCCTCCAGTTTCCCTATACAACTAGCAATCATGTGACACAGCTCTAGGTTGTATGTAGGTTCATTACTGTGCTCTGAGAAATGAGAGTATTTTTTCAAAGTTGTTGTTACCCACATAGAGAATCTTCATGTGTGACACTGATGCTTTCGCAATTAGAAAGCTTGTCCTTGTGAGAGACCTTGATGGGGCTTGAATGTTAAATCAAAATTTCTGGGAGAATGAACACATGTCAATTTAGAATACAGTTTCTTATACAATACCCTTTACATCTTGTTTGTATACATAATATAGTTCCATGCAATCTGAACATTGAGTTTAGTTGCAACAATACTTGGCCACAGAAGCAATGTGACTGAACAGTAAGTGCACTCTGAACTTGCAATTTGATCTTCTGCTGTACATTTGACAAATTGTGAAAATAAAAGAAGACTATGGAGAAGTCTCATTTCTTGCTTCTTCATCATCAGTCTCAACTCCTGCCCATCTGATAATTGATAAGAGAAACTCCTTCAGGTTCACATGGCCATTCCTGTTCAGGTCCATTTCTTCTGCAAGAAACACAAAAAAAAAAAAAGAATCACTCACACCTTGGACACTAACAATGGCATGAACACCAAATTAAATTAATGGTGTGACAGGAAAAGGAGAGGCAGGAGTTGTACTGAATAGCTGTGACGTTATGTGACTGGGGGTCCTCTCCTGATGAGTAGCCTCATTCATCCTCTGGGTGACATCTTTCCTCTTCATCTTGCCATTTCCATCCTTATCGAAGAACAGGAAGGCGTCGATGAGCTCATCAAAAACATAGTTGAGCCTCGCGGATTCGAACTCTGAAACCTGACCCCAAAACATTTCAGAGACAACAAATTCTTTCTATGCGAAAAAGCAGAAGCAAATTCTATGATCTGGCTTCAGTAGCACAGAGCAAATGATCAAGAAAATACTTACACGGTATGTGACATCTGAACCGAAAAGCAGGTACATGAGGCAGAGGAAGACGACGAACTCTGGGAACTGAATCCCCTTCCTGTTATCGATATCGCAGTAGCGATGAATATTGTCGATCTCCTCCTCCGACATCTGGACCTGAAGCTTGTTCAGGCAGTTCCTCAGCTCCTCATTGTCAATTGTCCCATTTGAGTCATCATCTGCAGTTTCAGCCACTGCAAAGGTGAACCCGGGTCACGAAACGGAACAAGCATATCTACGGCCCTGTTCTTTTCAGGCTATTCATCGAATTACTAAAACGGATTCTTTGCTCCACGATTCAAAAAATAAGTTCTCTCAAAAAAACCTTTCTTCTGGTATATTGATTAGATCACTTGTTTTAAACTATTTGTTAAATTTATTTCTCAAAATATTTAATTTATCCTGTAATCAAGTAGATAATCCACGACAACAATCCGCTCACTAATCTAAATCAAACTGGGAAGCCATTGAGCTATCACATAAGGTCGGTTTGCGACCCGACACATTACCATATTGGTCGAAGACATCCCTGATGTTCCTGAGACCATCCTTGAAGCGAGGGAGGCCCATGGTGATGCTGTTCACTGACCTGAAAGTCTTCTTCTTCGACTTGGTCCTCTCCTTGAGCGCCTCGGCCACCTTCTTGTCAAGATCCTTCTCCACTCTCCTGTACTTGATGGGAGCAACCAGCTTGGATTCTATACAACCCATCTCTGCAAGATCATAGTGAATTTGGCAACTGAAATGGATATGTAAACATAAAAAGGAACTGATTGAACAATGTATTCGAAACTTGTACGATAAATTTCACCTGCAGCTGCTGCTGGGAGATGAGGTAAGCAATATTGTTTTGCAGATTGCTGTGCAGCTCGAGGAGAACTAAATGGGACGTTTCCTGATGCAACCATGCAATAATAAGTGGAGAATCTGTCTGGTTTGAGCAATCTCTGTCTGGCTAAGGCGATACCGCGATAGGTGAGGTAGAATCTGATGCAAAGGCACAACAGCCTGGAGGCTGGAGCTGGTCAGCTAGCTCATGTTGCCGCTTGCATATATACTCTTTGCAATTTGACACGCATAAATAATGCAACTCTCTGATTACAATAAGCTGTTTCCTGATTAACATTGACATGATACGATTGTGGCATAAATAATACAACTGTCTGATTACAATAAGCTGCTTCGTGATTAAACAGAGGGAGCATAAAATGGAAAGAGGGACTGCCGATTACAGCCTTCAGTAGGAATCTAATCCCATGCGGATGCAAAACGAAACGACTCATTAGCACATAATTAATTAAGTATAAGCTTTTTATGAAAAATAGATTAATATAATTTTTTTAAAGAAACTTTTCTATAGAATTTTTTATAAAAAACATACCGTTTAGCAGTTTGAAAAACATGCATGTAAAAAATTAAAGAGGTAAAGTTGAAAACTCACAGTAAAGAACACAGCCTAAGCTCATTTATCAAGAGCTATTGTACCTCTTTTGTGCTGCATTTATCAGCAATTCAGCACCCATTAGACATGCATTATCTGATAGTCAAGCAAATGGTAATCGACTCACCAAACAAAAATTGGTGTGCATTCCGTTTAGTTCAACGTGAGAAAAATTGACATGACAGCATGGGCACACATTGATTCCCAAATCATCAGAACGGCATAAATGACAGTGAAAACGTTTACAAGTGCAATTTGTTACAGTCAAAGAGGAACAAACTAGCAGAACCTCCCGACATTTCACCCACCTCACTACTAAGCACAAACTAAAGATAGAAGGGCAAAATAACCAAACAAAATGCGTAATATCTCCCACAAAACAAAAGATTTGGCAGCAGGGAGGGAAAGTATTTAGGTCGGTTTCCTCATGTTGCGGCCAGCCCTGATCACTTCATCCACAAGCAATAACTGTGACGCGATGATGGGTCTGCACCAAATGCACCAAAGAAAAACTGGTTAGGAAGTTGTTGGGCAAATAAGGCAAGAATAACTGAATTACGTACCCAGAATTGATGATCTGGCGTTTCACAGAGTAATTGTCAAAGATGCCCTCCATTTGGGGGTCAATTGGTTCTCCAGAGTGATGGTTCAATCCCACCACCAATCCACGATCATGCTCATTCTTCACAAAGCACAGAAACAGTTAAAATTCCTGACCTTCAATTTAAGGATGAAGTGCAGCACAATTGGGACAGAAAATGTGTTCATACCTGGAGAGAGACAATAACATCTTGGGTATCTAGACCTGAATTTTCTGCTAGTGTTTTGGGTATGACAAGTAGAGCTTCAGCAAATGCCTCCACCCCAAGTTGTGCTCGCTGTTGCCAAGGTTCAGAAGTTGGCAGAATATTAATGTTTTGCTACATTGAAGTTGAAGCATATTGACATTGCAGTACACTTACCCCTTTGACAGTTTTCTTCACGTTGTCAATAAGATGCTTCTTTGCAGCAACCTCAAATGCTCCTGCTCCCTACCGTTGACAAATGACATGGTAAGAAAAAAGTTAACAAGCATAGTCTGAAGATAAAAAACATGAACTCATTTCTCAAAAGAAGATATCAAAAATGATTTCATATGGAGTGCACATACATCTAATGGGCAACACTGCAACTTATATGAATAAAATATGTGCTAAAAAATAGACAGTATGGCTGTTTCGGCTATGCATGAGAAGCCAGTAAAGTATACGAAAAAATGGAGTCTAAAATAACCAAGAGAAATAACCAAATTTAATGTGCACAAGGCGAATCATGAAGTTCTCTCCATCTCTATCTTACCAGCACAACTGCTTCATCCTCGACCGTATTCTTAACAGATCTTAGACCATCACGAACAGCATCCTTAATTTGCGCAATGGTGTGGTCATTAGGCCCTGAAGATGTTGGCTTTACAGTAAGTTCTCCACCGAACCAGCATATTAGAAAAAGATCATATTGTAGTTCAAGAATAAACAACCTTTAATAAGTATAGTGCACGAGCGAGGATTTTTCACATTCTCAATGAAGGTGTACTTTTCTTCACCAAGAGTATGCTCATAGACAAGCCCAGCCCAGCCAAGACAATCTTCAGTCAAATCATCAACTGAATCGACAGCTTCACCCCCGCATGCTAGCACAAGCCTCTCCATGTTTCTCCTCTTTGCTCTTCGGAGACCAATAATCTGTAGCATGTAAAAAAGCATATTGAAGAACAAGCTCCAATAATAGAAATTGAGAAAAGATGTAACAACAAATATTAGCTGTTTTGATGCTTCCATTCAGAAACATTTCTAAACTAAAAACGGGATCTAAATAGTTGAAGCTTAAAGGTACACTGTGTACATCCATCAGAGAACATTACCCCTGCTCTAGCTAGGAGATCCAAGGATGGAGGGTCAATGCCCTTCTGATTGATCACCACAAAATTTTTATCACTGCCAGCACAAACCTGCAAGTCATGAAACCATGTGAACGATTTTCCAACAAGTGTATCGAAAAAAGGCACTCGGGGTGAACTAAATGAAATACCTTATTTTTCAATTCAATAATCCTCTTCACACGCTCATCAACTTGGCGCCTTTCTGCAGCAACCATCTTTTCTCTTTGTTCTGCATTCGAGTAGAAAAATCCTGCATTTATTTCACTGAGAAAAGTGTTTGTCAGTTAAACAGTTTCCCTTCAATGATGCATGGCAAATACAGAAACAATTCCAAGCGAAGGAGCTAAGCTAGGTAAGGATCTCACAAATGTATATCTTAATAGCAGACAAGGTAGCATACATCAAGAGCAAATATGGCTTGTTTTAAGTAGATTATTTTTAACAGTCTACTCAAAAGTTCTGCTTTTGTAGAGGCATGAGCAGATGAAATCCACGCAAAAGGGCAAATTTAAAAATGCGTTAACCAACAAAACAAAATACATATTTGTAAAAGTCGTGCACCTTTTCTCATATTCCAGTGAGACATTGCAGGTCAAGATATAACAGTTCTCTGCCCTGCGTTTCATATCAGGGTGCCGAGAACCATGGTCCAAGACCAGACCCTCAACCTATAACAATACCAAAGAAGCAGGGTAAAGCATTGTCGCATTACAATCCATCACTAAATCTGTATGATACGTAAATTCATATGGTTCATTTTAGTATGCTTAATCCTACAGAGAAAAGTATCAGCATAAAGAATGGATAGGCAAGCTAAGGTACAATAACTTGTTCTTCTAAAGGGAATATGAATTTCAGAATAATGCTATCTTGAGATATAAAGAAAAAATGAATACATACCAGACGTGTGTCAACATCAAATTTGTGGCGCATGTGCATTATCTCAACCATAAAAAGATCAATTGGTTCATCAGGTTTGCGGATGCATAGAACCTAAAACAGAGGTTTTATGAAAATTCAAATATGTTCATACAAGGAGTAAACTTGAACCTTCCCAGGAAAAAAAAAGTTAGCAGAAAGAGAATATTACCGCATTCACAACAATATCAGTCAGCTGATCAGCCAATCCTTCATACAGCTACAGAATAGTCAGATTTTGTAAATTTTGAAATAATATAGTCTATACTTTACCTGCCTAGTAAAAAAAAACTTGAAAGCCAAAATAAATTGCAACTACCTTTGTCCTTAGAGTAGTTCTTGCTATCATTTTCAAGATCTCTCTGTCAGGTTCATCGCCCATGACAACTGATGTCTTGAATTTCTCGAGAAATTCAAGAGTTGCTCTCTTGGCAACATCAAAACCATCAACCAAAAAACGTGGATGAGTGCCTACAAGAATGACAATCAATTACTACGAATTTAGAGTAAGTAGCAAGTGATCATATAAAGACTAAGGTTTTGCCTACTAAAAAATTATACAACTTGAAGATAATTTTATGCTGTGACCTTAGCGCAGAAAGTCCGAATGCATTTTCCCTTGTTTTTCAAGATTAAATTTGTGCAGTGAAAATCCAAATTAGCCTAGAAATGAATGCCAAGATAACTAGAAAACGCACTGATCTATGCTACAATTTCTCTTCATAATATCTCCACATTACCCATGTTTAACAGAAGGGAGAGCATAATACATAATCAAAGACTCTAGTTTTACTCTATCCTCCACCTTCATTTGTACAAGAAGGGTTTTATACTTCTCCTAGACAGTCAAGTGATATTTCAGATGTAATCAATAAATAATAAATCCAGTCATATTGATCTATCGAAAAAAAACACAAGGTACAGGTTCCAATAGACAGACCTTCATCAATGCACCGCTCAGATTGCTTCATAAGCTCCCCAATAAAAAGCACAGTGGAGGTTGTGCCATCACCACTGGTATCATCCTGTGCGACCGCTGTTCTTGCGATCATGATTGCTGTTGGGTTCTGAATTTGCTGTAAATCATGACGCAAGAAGCGACAAGCCAAAGAATAAGAGCACATCCATCGCTAAAACGCCCTCGTCACAAACAGTAATTGCCAAGCATAACTGTACCATTTCCTTCAAGAGAGTGTTCCCATCCTTGGTCAGCTTGATGTCGCCAGCTCCACCCACAAGCCTGCACGGCAAATAGCAAAGGCATTCAGGTAAAGCAAATATCGCTGGATCACAGCGTTTACAAGACACCGTAGCACTACCTAGACATCTACCAATCAACAGTTCCAAAAATACTGCCATTGCAAATCTCAGCAGCAACCTGGTTACCAAACCCTTCCAAACATCGTCATTCCAAACCTACGAACTGGATCAAACATTGCGCGGCACCTCGCCGCGCAAATCTAGAAATACGCAACCACACGCATCTGTAAGCAAAGAATGTCACCCCACATCCCAGCACCAAAAAAAATCCAGACAAGTCAGAGAAAAACCTTATACCTCTCGCGAATCTACTACAGCTAGGCGCGCGCGCGTGATCTAGCCGATGCAGTGCCTCCCCCCGCATCGAACCAGATCAATCCAACTAGCAGGAGCGCCCAAGGTGACGCGAGAGAGAGAGAGAGAGAGAGGAGGAGGAGGAGGAGGAGGAGGAGGGAGGGAGGTTACATCTTGATGGTGCCCTTGGGGCCAAGGTTGGTCTTGAGCACGTCCTGGAGCCCCTTGGCGGCGTTGATGTTCATGTGCAGCGCCGCCGACTTGTTGAGCACCTCCGCGTTCGGGTTCAGCACGCGGAGCGACATGGCTGACCTCGATCCTCGCCGGAGAGTCGCGGCGGCGCGGCGGCGCGGCGGCGATGCGAGCGGGAGGGGAGGAGGGGAGGGGGGAGTTGGGAGTGGCGGTGGTAGGGTTTTTGTGTTCGGGTCGGGAGGAGTGGTGGTGGTGAAGTTCGGGAGAGGTCTCGACGGGCGTGGAGATGGGCCTATGGGCCCCGTTTGGATGGGCTGGGATTTGGGCCTACCGAAACAAGGCCTTGTTGGGCTGGGCTGACTAGGCTGTTGTAGGGTTTGTGTCCCCTTCATTGGGTTTACAAGGAATAAGTTCATTATAAGTCCCTCAATTTGTCGCCCAGTCAGAAATTTGTCCCTTGAGCACAAAACCGGATACAACACATCCCCAACTTACAAAACCACCCTCGGCAGTATTGTGCCTGGTTTTCACTGATGTGGCTCCTTTGACTAGGTCTTCGTCCCACGTGGCATTAATGTGGCGGCGCTTACGTGGCAATTCGATCCCGAAAAAATAATAAAAACCATGGGACCCACATATTAGCTACACACAAAATAATAAAACATGGTGGGGCCATGTGGTCCCACATGTCATCCTCACTCCTCCCTCTTCTCTCCAACCCCTCTCTCTCCCATGCACTGCAAGGAGAAGGGCGGAGCGGCGGCGAACGGAGCAAAGCGGTGGTGGGTGAGCTCCTGGAAGCTGTCCGCCGCTTGGGCCGCCGAGCGGGGGAGCTCGGGACAGCGGCGCTCCATAGCCTTCATGGCCCTCCTCGCTCCTCAACCCCGTCGGCGATGCCGAGGTGGCTAACCACCGCAATGTCGCCCTCACGACGACAACGGTCTCCTCGTCTCGCTGAGGTCGTCGCCCGCCGTTGGTTCGTTCCGCCCGTCGCCGCCTCGCTCGCCTGCTCTGTCGTTCTCCTCGCCACCCACCCGCTCATCCGCCGCCTGCCCTTCCTGTCCGCGCAGATCCAACCCCGTCCACAAGAAGATCCCCGTCGTCCTCCACGCCAACCACCCCGTTTGCGAGTCCCTCATCATCCTCCAATACCTCGACGACGTCTTCCTCGACACCCCCACCTCCTCTCTCCGACGAACTCCTCCTCCGGCAACACCGACGTCACGTACGCGCGCGCAAGGGCGAGATTCTGGGTGGACTATGTCAACAAGAAGCTCCGACTGCGGGTCGACCACCACCAGGGCTCGCCCGTAGGCGCCACCGCCCTCGACCCCGCTGCCGTCGCCGCCTTCCCCACCCGCGCCTTCTCCTCTATCGAAACCTAATTTCGGCAATAAGAAACTGGGGGTAGCAATCAAGCGCCTAATACGATGGGTTAGTGAACAAAGAAGATTTAGACAGGTTCAGGCCCTCCCTAAGAAAGTAATACCCTACTCCTCTTTCGGTGGTTTAGTTCCGCCGAGTGGTTTTATTGATCTCTTGATCGGGTATGAAGAAAACCTAGCTATTGCTATGATCTCCAATCAGAAAACTTCTAAATCTCCCGTCCCTCAAGGAACGTCCTACCCTCCTTATATAGGTTTAAAGGATAGGTTCACAAGTCGGAGTCCTAATCTCATACTATACCGAACTCCACAACTTGCCCGACTAAGACTATAAGCATTTCCTTATTACACAAGGAAACTTATCACCTAAGTCCTAGTCGGTTACATAATCACAACACATAACCTATCCCCTATAGTCAGTCGGATAAGCTAGCCGTGTGGGTATATGGTACCCATAATCTCCACAGTAGCCCCTGAGACCTTCACAGTCGACGAGATATCATAGCATCAAACAAAAATAACACATAGCTGAGTATTCCCAGAGCCGAGTGCTTCCATTGCCGAGTACTTCCATCATCTCTGCCCAGGTCTCCCGAGTACTTTATCACCCAATAAGCAAGGCTGTGAAGGGCTGAAAATGCTTCAAAAAATAATCAAAAATACGAATTTAGGTGCATCGACTAGATGCACCTAATTAGGTGTAGCCCCCGACTATGTGGTTAGTTGAACAAACTAAGCATATAGTCAAGAACTATAATCATCATACTCTCCCGAGTGAAATAAATGTTTAGCCAAAGCCAAAAATAATCATAAAAAATCATATAACACATAACCTTGTAACTAAAGCATAGTGTATAATGATCCCGAGTGATGGCAAGCTTACGCTGTCCAAGTCATGCTGCCCGAGTCATCTCAAAGCAATCAACTCTACCACCCTCAGTTATAATAAATCCGAGTCAATCAGACTCATGATAATGTGACCCAAAATTAATCAGCCTAAGCCATAATTTAGGTTTTAATCAAGAAATTTCTTCACCAAGGTGATAAGATAATACTGACATATAAAGTCAATTACCTTTGATAAACCAAACAGCTTTAGCAACTTATGAAAAAGTCACTAAAATAGCTATAGAAAACTGTACTGTTTGTCACCTTCCAAAATGCATCGCATCAACTCCTAGGAGCTGTATGACTGCTGTATGAAAGGATTTTGAAAGCATTGGGCAAATTACACGCGCATATTGCCAAAGCAAATTTGCTTAAGTCCCAAAAGACACGTGCAAAGCCTCACCAAAATTATGGGCTGTAAGCTTCTCATGGGCCTCGGCCCAAAACGAGAAAACCTACCGATACCCTAAAAAACCATCGTCGTCTTCCCCGCCGCTTCGTCTGTCCAAATTTCCCCTTTTCGCGCTCCTGTTCACCGGCGCATCCGAGGAAACCTAGGGCTCAAACTCATCCAAATCAATCCATCCAAAAACCTCGGATTCCACCAAAATCCACCGCGCGCACCTTATTCCTAGCATCTTCTCCAAAAAATCTCCAATCCCAGCACCGAATCCACCTCTCCACAACCTTCATCCATGGCGAAAGAGAGAGAAATCCCCTTTGATCAATGGGCGACATCCGACGTGAAGGAATCCACGCTGAAGGATATGGTGAAGGACGGAGTCCTCCCAGCAAAGAAGATCATCGGTTGGCGGCCGGCATGCGGGGAAGAGTTCCCGACTCCCAATACCGGTGAGATCGTCGTGTTTACTCATTTCTTTTACTGCAGATTTGGTCTTCCCACCTCCGATTTCTTCCGTGGCCTCCTGGAGTATTATGACCTCCAAATCTATCACCTGAACCCCAACTCTATTCTACACATTGCGATATTCATCCATGTGTGTGAAGCTTTTCTGGGGATTCATCCTCATTTCAATCTTTTCCGCCGAATGTTCTCCATTAAAGCCCACCCGAACAAAGACAATCCTTGTGTTGTCGGTGGAGCTGGATTCCAACTCCGCGGAACTCTCCGTCGAGATTATTTTCCTTTCCCTTTGAAATCCTCCAACAAAGGCTGGCACACGAACTGGTTCTATATCTCAAACCCAGCCCCCAGCCTACCCGACTTCATCGGCCTTCCACCGATCCAGCGGGCAAACTGGAACTCCATGCCCGAAGGTGACGACTGGATCACCGCCAACAACCTTCTGGCAAAAATCTTGGAGATGAAGAATAAAGGCTTGCAAGGAGAGCAAATCACTCGGCACTTCATCAAGTCCCGACTGGCGCCAATCAAGCTTAGATCCAAACCGGCATTCGAGTACGAAGGTCAGAGTGACCCCAACCGAGAAGACAAGACATCTCTAGACTTCCAGGTGCTATGCGCTCGGATGTACAAGATCTTCTCCTCCGGGATCGCCATCGACTATAGCCACAAGCTGCTAGTTCCTCCTTTCAGCCTTTTCCGGCCACCTCCAGCAGTAAATAATCTCCTCGCGCAATCCATTTTCAGTTATGCTAAGTCTGTATTTTCTCTTAATAAACTCTTGTTTGCAGGCGAATGCTTTAATCATCTTTCGGCCATTTAAAGTCTACCACGACTATGTACTTGCCCAGCCGACTGTCAAGAAGCCGACTGGAGGCCCGAAGATCAAGCCCCAAATCAAGGGCAAAAGGGCTGCTGCTGCTATTGAAGAACCCAGCAAACGGGCTGGCAAGCTGAGAAGATTGATCATGGACGACTCGGATAACGACGCCGAGGAAATCCCAGCTCCTGCTGCCACCATAAGTTCTCCGAGGCCGGCAACCAGATCCGCTCCAAAAATCAGGAAGTCCACTAGGTATTCCTCAAATAGCCAAATCCATTTGATCTTCAGAAATCTTCTAGAATTTAGCTGTGAACGTCATCTTCTTCTGCAGAAAACCCCAGGATATAGACCCTACCGGACAGACAGAACAAACTGCGGAACAAGGGTCTTAGAACCTTATCCCCGACGAATCCACCTCAACACAGGAGCCCCCGACTGCCAGTCAAGCTATACCGACTGGAAACCAGCCAGGATCAACCAACCAAGCAACTGCTGAAGAGCTCTCGGCTGAAAAGCAACCGGAAACAGAAGAACAAGCACCATCTATCGAAGAAGCTCCAGTTGAGGACCCAACGCCGAGAACCGAAGAAATCGTCGGGGGTCAATCGTCTAGGGAAGCCGCTGTCGAGGAAAATCAGTCTCCTGCTGAACCCGGTGTTAACGACCAAATTTGGTAAGATCAAGTATTGGAATCAGAGATAAAACCGAAGCGGGTGTGGAGGAAGCTGGCGGTTGTCGAAACAGAGCAAGGATCGGTTGGTGACCGAATCGGCTACGATATGTATCGGCTGGTAACCGAGTCGGCTATCGTGTCCATCGGCTGAGACAGAGTCAGACAAGGTTAGCCGATGTAGCCGATTCCGATGAGAAGATGGCAGAGTCATTGTCGGGTTCGGTTGATGAGCTTCATGAAGATTCCCACGTGCGGATTGAGTCCGAAAGAGGGAGTTGTATCTATTAATTAGGATATAATGTTAGTTTCCTAATGGATATTGCCGGTTAGAGTTTGTATTAGGGAATTATCTTTAATATGAGTTGTAATAGAGATAAGAGTCGTGTCCGACAAGGACATATTATAATTCTGGGTATAAATTGAGCCCAGGCTTGTGTAAAGAAAAAACGGAATCAATACAACAACTTCGGCGCATCGCCACCTTTTTCTCTTTTACTGTTTTCGGCGAGTTCTTGCTTTCGAGTTGGGCTGCATCGGCTTCGATCTCCGACAAGAGGTAAAACTTGTTATGGCGGCTTGCGCTCTCGGGATTAGTGCTTCCATCTTTATGACACTCTAATCTTGTTTGTGTAAATCGTCGAGTTATCATATATACTATATAATCTAAGTTGATATCGATATATAACTTAGATCGGTTGGTGTCTATTTCATAGAAAGCAGCCGATAGGGTTATATATCATTATTGATCTAGATTATATAGTATATCTACCATCTCGAAAAGGTTTTTCATCGACTTGATCATCTAGATATTACACTTCTTTACATATTTGGTGCTGCATCAGTTAGGTTTGACCTACTAAATCATGTTTAGAACCATAATCTCTAGCCTGTCTATGATTGCTAATAGAGATAGTGTCGGGGTTTCAGCCGACCTTACCTGGTTTAATTATCTTGTCATCTTGATATATTAAGTCTGCCCTTTATATTGAGATATTAACGTAATAAAACATATTGAGCTTGTTGCCAAATCTGATTAAGATCATCTTAACGTCAGTTTGACAGTTGTTCAATATGTTTTGCTTCTGGTAGCATCTCTGTATAAAGTAGTATTGGAGTACTAGCTGATACATGTTAAGTTTGCCCAATCGGCTATGCTATGAATATATATAATCTATGCCTTATAATATATTTAAACATAAGTGATTTATACTGTCTCGGCGCCCTGTCCGATCTGTCCCAATCACTTAATTTAAATATATCTTGAGACTTAGATTATATTTTATTGATACCTACAGCTGATTGAGTAGATTTAGCTTTATCCTGCTTTATCTATTATAGCCGATTTAATGCGCTTTGCATCGGCTCAATGCTCAATGATATGTCATCGGCAAGCCAGCCGATTGGCTATCATTGGTGGATTTAACTACGTTTTCTTTCTTTGTTTCTTATTGGTTGCAGGATCAAACCAATTGGCACGCCTAGAACCCGAAATAAATCTTTGGACCTGCACTGGAGTTAAGCAGATCTCCCAGGCCAGTGTGTGTTTTTTGCATCGACACCCGGTAACCTCCAAAATCCTATCAAATTGTTGATTCAAGCATACTTTATCTTCTGCCTTTATTTATTGTTCTTAGGTTCAAAAGATGAAGAAGAGGTCCCTCGGCTGAAACCAGTTGAGGACTCAGTGCCTCCAATAAAAATCGAGTGGGAAGATGCAGAAGGCAAGAGACAAGGCATCATGCTCAATAAGCAAAAGGAGCTCGAAGAAAGAAATGCACTTGTTGCCAATCTCAAAGAAACCACTCGGATGCTGAATGTAAGTGAAAGCTTATCTATACCTTGCTTGTATAAGTTGTTGTGTTTGACTAATTTGACCTTTGTAATGTAGAGAATATATCGTCAATCCATGGCCAAGTCAGAAACCTTGGAAAAATTGGTGCCTCATATCAACTCCTTAGAAAACATCCAACAGAACCTCAAGCAAACCAAGGAAGAGGCCGAAGCCAAAGAGATCGTGCTTAGAACCGAGATCATGAAGCTCCATGATGCAAACCAGGAGCTGCGCAACTCAGTCGGGAGTAAGAAAGAAACCAGTTCTTCTATCTTTATTTCATTCAGTCAATTCTAGTAACTTCATGTCTTCTGTATTGTAAATAATATATCCGAGATTGAGGCCCTGAAGGCTCAGCTAAAGAAAGCAGAAACAGACAACGCCAAACTTGAGTCTGACCAAAACAAGGCTCTCGAAGAAATTGAAGGTAACTCCCGAAGCTTACTCTCCTCGATCTTAGATGATCCTGCTGTGTTCTATAATCTGAGTCATATCAAAACTTGTAGCTAATAAGATTAAATCTCATGCTCAATTTGAAGTCTTCACCGAGAGAGTCCAAAGGGCGGAGGAGGTCAGGGACGATATCGCCAATGCCGCCATGCCGATACTAACAGCTATTTATGAGAGTGGTGTCGGCCCGAGTAACATAGACACAGTCGAGATCTTCGACAAGTTCAGGACAGCTCCAGAAAAATACATAGATAATATTACCAACGCTGCTGTTATGAGTCGATCTTTTGTTGTCTGAATTTTTCGTAGAGCCATCTCACCAACAATGAAAGCTCGTGACCGAACATTTCTATTGTGACATCGTCGAAGTCCTTGAAGATACCGAGCCGACTGAATTAATGCTGCCTCACGAGCTTCTTTTAGTCGGGTCAAATCATCAACTCGGTCTTGATCATAGCGCTCATCGTTGAAACTTCGAACTTGTAGGGATTCAAACTCCATCTCGCTCGGCAACATGGCTTCGGCCCTATAAACCAAGTAAAAAGGAGATTGGCCAGTAGCCCGACTGGGCGTAGTCCGTAATGACCATAGTACCGAAGGCAACTCTTGAACCCACTTTCCAGCATAAGGACTGAGCCTGTCAAACACTCGGGCCTTGATACCTTGAAGAACCAAGCCATTAGCGCGTTCAACCTGTCCATTGCTTCTGGGATGTGCGACCGATGCGTAGCAAATCTTAATTCCGAAGTCTTCACAAAACTCCTTGAAAACGCCTCCAGTGAATTGAGTCCTATTGTTAGTTATAATTCTGTTGGGCACACCAAAACGATGCATAATATTTAGGATGAAGTCCCGTGCTTTGTCTGCAGTTATTGTAGCAACCGGCTTAGCCTCGATCCACTTGGATAACTTGTCAATCGCGACGAATAAATGTGTAAATCCTCCCGGAGCCTTTTTGAAAGGACCGACCATGTCCAAGCCCCACACCGCAAACGGCCATGACAACGGGATTGTTTGTAACTCTTGGGTCGGGACATGAATCTACCGAGCAAAGAACTGACAACTTTCACAGGTGCGGACCACTTTGTCTGCGTCGGAAACCGCCGTGAGCCAGTAAAATCCTTGTCTGTAAGCCTTGCCGACTAGCGTGCGCGCTGCGGCATGACTGCCGCATATTCCCGAGTGAATATCCTGTAAAAGCTGTCGTCCTTCCTCAGGCGTGACACATCTCAACAGAACTCCGGATGGGCTTCTCTTGTATAATTCAGAATCAACCATGACATAGGCTTGACTACGGCGTTTGATGCGTTCAGCTTCATCTCGGTCTTCAGGTAGCTCTTGCCGAGTCAAAAAATTGATGAGCGGCGTTCTCCAGTCGGTGTCGAGCGCGGCGATTTGGTTCGTAGCTTCTTCGTTGGGAGTTGGCTTTTTAACAGTCGGCTCATAAAGGTGCTCGACAAAAACGCCACTCGGGGCTGCCTCGCGCCTAGAACCGAAGTTAGCCAACTCATCAGCGGCCTCATTGTTATGTCTCAGGACATGGGATAACTCCAGTTCGTCAAACTTGTCTTCGAGCTTACGCACTTCTTGACGATTGGCTGCCATATTGTTGTCCAGGCAAGACCAATCCTTCATCACTTGATTTACCACCAATTGGAAATCTCCTCGCACGATCATCCGACGTATGCCGAGTGAAACAGCAAGCCACAGTCCGTGAAGTAAAACTTCGTATTCAGCCACGTTGTATGAAGCAGGAAAATGTATATGAAGAACATACCGTAGCCTCTCCCCAGTTGGGGAAATCAAGACAACTCCAGCTCCCAAACCGGTGACTCGTTTGGACCCGTCAAAATGCATGGTCCAATATTGCAGCTCCTCCCTAGGTACATCTTCTTGTCGCTCGGTCCACTCGGCCACGAAGTCAGCCAGGATTTGAGATTTTATAGACGTTCTGGCTTTGAAAGAAATATCCAGCGGCATAACTCCAAGGCCCACTTCGCGATACGCCCAGTAACCTCCCGATTATGGATGACATCGCCGAGTGAAAAAGATGTGACCACGGTGACCGAGTGACTTTGAAAATAATGGGCTAATTTCCTGACGGTGATTAGGACTCCATATAGTAACTTTTATACCTGGGGATAACGTGTCTTGGATCCGGCCAGCACCTTGCTAACGAAGTATATTGGCCTCTGAATTTTCTGTGCGCGTCCTTCCTCTTCGCGCTCGACGACCAAAACCGTGCTGACCACCTGGAAAGTCGCGGAAACGTAGAGCAACAAAGGTTCTTGAGGGTAGGGTGACGCCAGCACGGGTGGTGTTGTAAGGAAGTCTTTGAAGTCTTCAAAAGCTTTTTGGGTCTCCAGAGTCCATTGAAATCCGTCCGTCTTCTTGAGCAACTTGAAAAAGGGCATACCTCGCTCTCCAAGTCTGGAAACAAAGCGGCTTAACGCTGCCATGCAACCAGTAAGCTTCTGGACGTCTTTTTGCCTACTCGGCGGTTTCATGTTCCGGATAGCATTGATTTTTTCAGGGTTGGCCTCGATGCCTCGATGAGATACCATAAAGCCGAGTAACTTGCCTGACGGCACGCCGAAAGTACACTTCTCCGGATTCAACTTCATCCTGAAGTCTCGAATGTTTGCAAAAGTTTCCTCCAAGTCGGCGATTAGATGCTGTTTTTGCTTGGTCTTGATAACAACGTCGTCGACATAAGCTTCCACGTTCCTCCCGAGTTGGGTCTGAAGGCATCTCTGGATCATGCGCTGATAAGTCGCCCCGGCGTTCTTGAGCCCAAAAGGCATTGTGATGTAGCAATAAGCTCCGAACGGGGTGATGAATGATGTCTTCAGACAGTCGGACTCCTTCAGGCTGATTTGGTGATATCGCGAGTAACAGTCCAAGAAACTCAGAAGCTCGCAGCTGGCTGTTGATTCGACGACTTGATCAATACGGGGCAGACCAAAATGATCCTTGGGGCAAGACTTGTTGAGGTCGGTGTAGTCTACGCACATACGCCCCTGCCCTGTCTTCTTACGAACTAGGACCGGGTTGGCTAACCAGTCGGGGTGGTAGACTTCTTTGATAAATCCGGCAGCCAGGAGCTTGGCGAGTTCCTCCTTGATAGCATCCCTTCGATCTTGGGCGAATCGGTGGAGTCGTTGTTTGATAGGTTTCACATCCTCTTTAACATTCAATGAGTGCTCAATCACCTCTCTAGGAATACCAGGCATGTCAGATGGTTTCCAAGCAAATATGTCTTTATTAGATTGAAGAAAGGTGATGAGCGTGTTTTCCTATTTGGGATCTAACTCGGCGCCTATTACAACGGTTTTTGAAGGATCAGAAGGATCAAGGAGAATCTTTTTGGTCTTGGCATCGCCGTCTCCCGACTTGGGAATCTTCTTTGAAGGGATCTCTGCTTCTCCTGATGTTGACGCAGCCAGTCGGACTTCATGTTGGCCAAGCAACCTCTCACGAGTTTGGGCCATGTCGCAGCTTTCCTTGTCGCAGGTGAAGGCTTGCTTGACGTCGCTGCGCAAGGAGATAACTCCGTTGGGACCGGGCATCTTCATCATGAAATAGGTGTAGTGGGGAATTGCCATGAACTTGGCGAGCGCAGGTCTTCCAATGATCTCATGGTAGGCCGCCTCAAAGTTGGTGACCTCAAAGCTGATGTTTTCTGTGCGGAAGTTGTCCCGAGTGCCGAAGGTAACCGGAAGAGTGACTTGCCCGAGTGGCGTAGAAGATAGCCCTGGGATGACTCCATGAAAGGGCGCTGAACTCGGCTTCAACTCTGACATCGGGATCTGTATCTCGTCCAAAGTCTTCGCAAAGAGGATGTTGAGGGCGCTGCCACCGTCGATGAGTACGCGCTTGAGCTTGACATTGCGGACCACCGGGTCTAGTACCAGGGGATACCGCCCCGGGTGAACCACTCGGTCAGGATGATCCGAGCGGTTTAACGTGATAGCCACCTCCGACCATCGCAGGTAACGTGGGACGTCTGGTTGTACGGCGTTGATCTCCCTGTCGGTCAGCTTTTGCTTCCTCTTCGACTCGTAAGCAAGCGGGCCTCCATAAATATGGTTTAACTCGGTCCTGTGATCTTGAAAGGGTTCTGAACCTTTGGCTTGGTCATCTTTCTTGGTTCCTGAGGGGCCGGCTCCATCGGACGGCTTCTGGTGTGTTTGAGTCACGTACTGCTCAGCGAACTGCTTGTAAATGAAGCAATCTTTTGTTGCATGCTTGTGATTGGGGTGATGAGTGCATTGGGCGTTCATGATCCTGTCGTAAGCGGTGACTCGGGGACGCTGTTGCTGGTAGTTTGAGGCTGCGGCGACCAGATCCTCGGGCTTACGCTTGCGATCTTTTTGGCCGTTGTTGCCGTTGCCGCTGCCGTTGTCCCTCTTGGGGCGCCAATTGCTCCCAGATTGCTTGTCGTGCCCCGACTGACGTGAAGCCTTGATCGCATCATCTGACTTGGCATAGGAATTTGTTGTTTCGAACATCTGCTTGACCGTCCTTGGAGGCTTACGCCCGAACTTGCCGATCAGCAACTCGTCACGGACTCCCTTTTGGAATGCGGCGATGATAACGTCGTCGGTGATGTCAGGAATCTTTTTGCGTTTCTCTGAGAAGTGTCGTATGTAGTCTTTCAGCGACTCGTCGGGCTTCTGGATAATGTTGTACAGGTCAAAGTGGGTCCCAGGTCTCTCGAAAGTGCCCTGGAAGTTGGCGATGAAGTGGTCCCGAAGCTCGCTCCATGAATCAATCGAACCTCTTGGTAAGCTTGTGAGCCAATTTCTGGCTGAGTCGGCAAGGGCGACGGGCAGATAATTTGCCATAGCCTTGCTATCTCCTCCTGCTGCGCGGATGGCGAGGGTGTAGACGGTTAACCATGACTCGGGGTCAGTTTTGCCGTCATACTTATCAATCCCCGTGGGCTTGAATCCACTCGACGCAGGTTCCGAGTGAACGTGGGTACTCCATCGTCGTAGTTGTCGGGTGAATTTCTTCGGTCTTCGTGGTGAGCTTTGTTGCGCTCGCGGTGACGCTGGTCAAGTATCTCATGCAGGTCACTCGGCGCGGGCCTTCGTGAGCCACTCGGATAGTTGGAATTACTTCCATAACGAATCTGATCGTGGACAGGTGGGCGACCGTGAACTCTCTCGTGAGAGTCAGCCGATTGGTCCGCACGTCTCCAAGTTTGTCGATGACGGGGGGCGTTGGATCTGACGGGTGTCTTGCTAAGCTCAGGCCTCCGGTAATCTTTGGATCGCATTGGCGGTAGCCGGCTGCCCTCGGGTGTTTCGGCAACGGACTCGGTAGCTCTGCGGGCAGAGCCTGCTGGAGCGCCGGTAGCTGCTGCTGCGACGATGGTTTTGACCTTGTCCAGAATTAGGGTTATGTCGACGGGTGCTCGATCGATGACCGTGTCGATGAGGGTGAGAGCGGCAACCGCGTTTTGTTGAGGCGTGAGAAAGATGTTGGTGTTATCGACTCGGGTTTGAAGTATGGCCTCATGGGCTGAGCGCCCGGTGGCCCTCAGATCTCGTTTCCTCTTGTCAGCCTCCTCCCTTCGCTTAAGCTCCTCCTCCTTGTGCCTGTTTCCGTCTTCTATGCACTTGCGTTCTTCCTCTCGACGCTTGCGCTCCTCTTCGAATCTGGCTCGTTCCTCTTCTGCTACCCTGCGGGCCGTGGCTGAGTCGGTCTCCTCGACCTCGGCCATGAGGATGTTGAAGAATTGCGGGACGTAGTCGTTGTCGAAGTAGGAGTCGGCAAGCTCGTTTGTCGGGATGTCGTAGAGGTCGTCGAAGTCGGAAGAGCTGAGGTAGTCGGCGAGCTCAGTAGATGAACATGATCCGAGTGATTGGAGGATGACGGCGATCTCTCGACTACTCGAATCGCTGCACGACAAGGATGAAGGAAATTCTCCCGCGGAGATTGATCTTAAATTAGAAGATAAGAGATTGGAATAGATCTCAGCGTCGTTCGGTAACCCGAACGGCGCCGAGTGGTTTCCCTCCCCCGACTGGTTCGTATCCGAGTCGAAGAGAGAGAGCTTGCCGAATTTGTCGGTGAGGAAGTCGAGGCTGCCGAAGCGGAACGCCTGCCCGGGAGGGAAGACAAAGTCGTCGATGCCTGTTGAAGATCCCATCGCACCAGTCGGCGAGATGAAGAAGAAATCTTGACGCTTTTCCCCTACCTGGCGCACCAACTGTCGAAACCTAATTTCGGCAATAAGAAACTGGGGGTAGCAATCAAGCGCCTAATACGATGGGTTAGTGAACAAAGAAAATTTAGACAGGTTCAGGCCCTCCCTAAGGAAGTAATACCCTACTCCTCTTTCGGTGGTTTAGTTTCGCCGAGTGGTTTTATTGATCTCTTGATCGGGTATGAAGAAAACCTAGCTATTGCTATGATCTCCAATCAGAAAACTCCTAAATCTCCTGTCCCTCAAGGAACGTCCTACCCTCCTTATATAGGTTTAAAGGATAGGTTCACAAGTCGGAGTCCTAATCTCATACTATACCGAACTCCATAACTTGCCCGACTAAGACTATAAGCATTTCCTTATTACACAAGGAAACTTATCACCTAAGTCCTAGTCGGTTACATAATCACAACACATAACCTATCCCCTATAGTCAGTCGGATAAGCTAGCCGTGTGGGTATATGGTACCCATAATCTCCACATCCTCCGTCGTCACTGCTAGTGGTGGCCACCGACGTGGCTCGGCCTCCTCCTTCGACTCCTCCAATGCCTGGTGAGGTCGGAGCTGAGATAGCGAGCTTGAGCTCACCGGCCCCCTCGCCTCCATCCTCTCCTCCGCCACCAGAATGCCACAGCTCCCTCCTCGCTGCCTCGCTGGCCACCTCCATCGTTGCTGCCTTCCTTGGCATATGCCGTCGCCGTTGACTCGCCATTGGGAGCAAGAGGGAGGAGATAGAGAGGAGGAAGGGGTGAGGTGGAGGAAGTAGGACCCACTGACATGTGGGTCCCACTATTTTTATCTTCTTGTGTGACTGACATATTGGCCCCGTATATTCTGTTTTAATTTTTTATTTTTCAATTTTGCTCCTTTTATTTTTTTTCGAATCAAACTGTGACATAAGCGTCACGTCAATGCCACGTAGGACGAATACATGGTCAAAAGATTCACGTAGGCGCCACGTCAGCTAAAACTTGGGTCAATACTGTCGAAGGACCTCGTTTGCACTGGTTTTGTATGTTGGGAATGCGTTGTATCCGGTTTTCCGGACTAAGGACGAAAATTGGTGTTTACAATTCCAGTTTACAATTGAGAGACCTAAAGTGAACTTATTCCAGTTTACAATTCTTCTTCAGGATGTAAATTGGTGTTTTATGGTGCCTTAGTTTCTTCGATTCGCTTTTGCAACTCCCTTGGTTTACCATAAGCATATTTTTCAAATTACCAAACTATGTGTTTTTTAAAATATATATAGAAGTTTTTTTTTAAAAAAAACAAATAAATTAATTTTAAGTTAATACTTAATTAATTATACGTTAATGACATTTCTCGTGGCAAAAAAAAGCAAAAGCTAAACCAGCTTTCAAACAGAGCCTTAGTCCAAAATTATTGGTCCTTGGAATGTCTCGTTCAATTCTTAAATAAATGATGTCCAGTAATATAGTATAACCATAAAAATTAAACCATTGAATGTATAATATAATGTTAACTTAAAGAGGTACAAGATTTGAGATTTTATTTAATGCCATAAAAAATATTATACAACTTCCGCCCTAAAATATGGAGTTGCTATTTTCAGCTATGCACCTGAACAAGTACATTTTGAGATGGAGGTGGTATTAGATTTGCCATAAAAAACATATCTGTATAGTTTTTTAACGGCTTTTATAAATATATAATTATAAAGGTGAAGACAAACATGTACATTGAAGAAGCTTGCCACTTACTACTGCAAGTGACACTTAAAGGTCTCTTATGCCTAAGGCTGAGTTGCCTGTGTTCCCAACTCCTCCCTATCGTTTTTCGCGCGCACGCATTTCAAACTGCTAAACGGTGTATATTTTGCAAAAAGTTTCTATACAAAAGTTGCTTAAAAAAATCAAATTAATCCATTTTTGAAAAAAAATTTAGCTAATACTTAATTAATCATGCGCTAATGGACTGTTCCGTTTTCCGTGCGCACTGTTTGCTTTGGGAGAGCAGTGAAACGAACGCAGCCTTAATATACAAATAAGTTCAAAAGGTTGTAAAAAGTGTAACCCAAATTATGTGTTCTCTTGCTTTCGCACTTCAATATTTGCCTCGACACTGAAACTCTGATGTATGTAGACACGTCTGTAAGCTATAGTACCTAAGCCAATGGTTGGTCTGTTGTAAGGACATTGATCCGTCATTTTATAATCTTATATTCTAGCAACATTTGATGAACCTATACCTAGCACTATTGCTATACACACACTTCCTTCCTTCTATTGTAAGTTATTTCTGGGCATTTATGTAGTGTAAAGTATAAACGCAAGATATAGTCTTAACAAGAATATGGTTTAAGGCTGTGTTAAGTTCCCAACTCATTTTTATCGTTTTATCTTTTTTGCGCGCATATTTTCTAAACTGCTAAATGGTACGTTCTTTTAAAAAAATTATATACGAAAGTTGCTTTAAAAAATCATATCAATCTATTCTTTTTAAAAAAAGTATGAGAGATTAGTTCTCAACAGCAGAAAACGAACACGCAAAACGGAGCGACGTATTTCTTATGATTAATTAAGTATTTACTAATTTTTTTAAAAAAATAGGTTAATATGATTTTTTAAAGCAACTTTCGTATAGAAACTTTTTGTAAAAACACACACCATTTAACAGTTTGAAAAGCGTGCGCGCAAAAAAGAGAGATATGTGAGTTGGGAAAGCAGTGTACCGAATACAGCCTAAGACAATACTGCAAACCTTGGTTTGTGTTCTCCACTCTACTTTTCCAACTCACCTATCTTTTTTTTTGCGCACGTTTTTCAAACTGCTAAACGATGTGATTTTTACAAAAAATTTTTATACGAAAGTTGCTTTAAAAAATCATATTAATCTATTTTTTTAAAAAAATTAACAAATACTTAACTAATCATAAGAAAATGTGTTGCTCCGTTTTACGTGCGCCTTAATCCAGTAATATCTTAACTTAAGACAACATACTAACAAACACAAAAGAGAGTACACTGTTGCTTGCACGATAAAAAAAGGACACGCCAGGAGCACTTTATTACCCCTACATATTCATGTACAACCATAAATACGTTCACCATAAAGCACAACACCCATTGTTGTTTTCTAATATCAGAATTTTTTTTAAAAAAATATAATATAATCAAGTTTGATATTGAATATATTTACACATATACCCATATTTCCCCAGCATTTTCTTAAAAAACAACACATAAAGTACCCACGAGAATAAAGATATTTAACTAGTTACCATTTTTACAAATGATAATTAATAATTTTACCACTAAACCCATATATCATAGATATATAAGGATTCACATGTTATAGGCACATGAGAATCCATATGTGATAGATTGCGAATGACAAATTTTTAATATTGGCAAATAGTTAAATAGATATTTATCCCACGCGCCCGGCACGTGCTCATCGTCCTCCCTCTGCCAACTCTTCTTCCCCCCAATCAGAAAGAGGATAAGGAGCTCCGCCGCGGGGAGGGAGGGAAACCCAAATCAAACCCGCGCGCCGCGAAGCAGCAGCCGCAGCAATGGCGGGCGTCGCCACCCTCTTCGTCTCCCCGGCCTTCCCCTTCCCATCCACCTCCACCACCTCCATCACCTCCTGCTCCTGCCGCTTCCGCCCCGCCGTCGCCCGCGCGCCGCGCCACACGCCGCCCGGCCGCCGCGTGACCCGGCGCTTCGACGAGGTGCGCGCGTGCGTCTGTCCCTCTCTGTTGCGTGTGGCCGGCAATTGCCCGAGGGAAGCGCGGCGGCTAACGTGTTGGGTTTTCAGGTGGAGGGGGTGTCCAAGAGGCGGCGGGGCATTGGCGGCGGCGGAGGGGGCTCACAGGCGTCGTCGTCGTCGCGTAAGGACAGAGGGCTCGCCGTTGATTTCAAGGAGTCTCAGGTGCGACGATACCGAGATGTTCTGCTCGCGAATTGTGTTTGGTCGGCTTTGCAAATTGTGTACCGCATATTTAGACGACGAGAGTTCGAATTAGGATTTAGGACGATGACTCTACGTTTCGGTGCTCTACATTGTCCTCTGCATGAGCATCACGAGTAAAATGTTTTTAGGGGCATATGCTTGTTTAATGTCAAAATTTGCAATCCTCACTTTCTGCATTTCAGGTTGCTGCAGGCTGTATTTTGTTTCCTTTTGCTATGGAAATACACCACCTCAGCAATAATTTGTGTTCATACTTCAATCTGAATTTCTCAGTTCTCATTTTATTATTTGGCGACTTTGATAAATCATCGCATCGTTGGCATCTCCATGGTGTCGTCTCATCATCTACTGCATGTGCATAGTAACTATGATCACTAATCAACACTCATGTATCTTCCTAGCCATGCATGTTCTGTTTCTCTGAGAAAGAACTGCAATTTATGAATAATTTGATTCAATGCTGCAATCAAACCAGAAAAGTCACATGATCTTCATCTAATTATTTTACTGTATCAGGTTGCTGAGTTCGAGGACCTTGAAGAGGACAAATTCCTTAATGCTGTAGTTAAGGTGTGTTTGGCGAGTATGCCTACTGTCTATCGGTGATGCTTGTTTTGGTTACTGATACTTATTTTTGTCGCCCATCCATAGTTTATCAAGAAAACTTTGTGTGTGTGTGTGCGCGCGCGCGTGCTAGATACTGTTTTTGGTGTTATAAATGTTTCTTTAGTTACCTTGACCTTTTGTTGTGCTTTATTTTTGAAATTAGCCATGTCCTATAGTCTTCTTTGTGCTTAACTGCCTTCTCTATTGTTAGGTCTATTGCACTCATATTGCACCTGATTATGGACTTCCTTGGCAGAAGCAAAGGCAACATGCAAGCACAGGGAGGCAAGTATTGATCTAATAGACATACCTGAATAAGTTCTTGGTTGAACTCTTTCGTTTACTTTTGCCATACAGCACAGAGCCAGTGACTTCTGTCTGCCTTTGTGTTCGGTGAGTGGGTGAGATACAGTGGGTGTAGATAATGGACTAATTACACTTCGATTAGTGATTTTGTGATGTTGAAGAGTTTAACTGACCTATTTCTGCAGTTATGTTTTTCACTGATTGAACAACTCAACTCCAAAAATGAACTTATAGACAAATACGTGTTTATTCTAAAAGTTATTTGCATTATCGTGACCTCTATGCTCAAATGCTCATCTTTTAGTTGGGATTATTTGTTACAACATAATATGAGCAATATTTTCTAAATCAGAACCCCTGAGCTTATCTTACTTGGCATTTATTTTGCAGCGCCTTTATGATTGGTGATGGCAAACTATTAACAAATGCACATTGTGTTGAGCATGACACCCAGGTACCTACTTATTTCTATCAATTTCAGGTTCCCTTTTTGCACTGGTATTTCAAATCCACATTCTGGATGTGCTTCCATATGGAAAAAGAATAAGCATTTTTGCTTGCTATGTTAATCTTAGGCAGAATATAACTACTGTTAACTTGTAAATTGTCCGGACTCTGGAAACCAGGCCATCGATTCTTTGCATTCTTTGCTGGGAGTAATACTCACATAATCACATACCATGGATGTAAACAGAATCTTTAATACCATACCAACTATCAAGGTTCCAAATTATACAGGAATTGCATCTTGTTTTGATTTGAAATTGCAGTCCTAATTGAATCACCTGTTGTTATGCCATTGATGCAAACTAAGGCTGTTTTGCAACACAGGTCAAAGTAAAGAGAAGGGGGGATGACAAAAAATATATTGCCAAGGTGCCTTTCTCTGTTGCTATACTGCTGTAAAGTGTTTTTAGTAACCTTTGCTTGCATTAATATGACAACCCTCTTTCGCTCTAGACTCAGATTGGGTAGCTATTCATTTTATACTTCTTCCACCATTATCTGGATTAGCTGAATATAAAGTTGCGTTCTACAATTCTTATATAAGATCCTTCCATTAGTGAACCTATTACTCATGGTGCTACTGTCCATTGCGTATCAATTCGGCTATCCCAATTATACTGATTTACTACATTACACTATATTGATGAGATTGGTGTCTCCACATTTGTAACTTGAACTTCTTTGATGAGATTGATGAGAAACTATTGTGCCCTTGCCTTATCTAACAAAATAGTTGTGGTAACAGTTAATGTGAAAAAAGAGGTAATGAACATATTTTGAAACAAGATTTTGACATCGTTGTTCAGTGTCCATACCCCTTGATAAGAAATCTTGGTTGTTAGTTAATAGCCTTTGAAAATAAGGTTTTTCTGCTTGTTGATTATGATTTTGTTTCACTTCTGCAAAATTTGGCTTGGTTAATTACTTGGATACCAGGATGTTAATTGATAAAATGATCCACAGGTTCTAGCTAGGGGTATTGAGTGTGACCTTGCATTGCTGTCTGTTGAGAATGAGGAGTTCTGGCGAGGAACTGAGCCACTTCAACTGGGTCGCTTGCCGTGCCTTCAGGTAATTATCCTGTTTTTTTAAAAGAGTAAGAAACATGTGCTAACCAGGAACATGCCAATGGCCTAAATATAAAGCAGTCACTCATTGTACTGTGTATCTATGTTTGCTTAAATTTTTGATAGTCGTTTGATTGCATATAATTTTTTGTTGTTTGGTTGTCATTTGACGTGGTTGTTTGTTTATCTCAGGATTCAGTAACTGTTGTGGGATATCCTCTTGGTGGAGACACGATATCTGTAACAAAAGGCGTTGTTTCACGCATTGAGGTTCTATTTCTTCACTTATTCAGTTTTCTATAAATCATGCTTTCCGGATGGCTTGTTCCCCATAAGTAGGAAAAAAACAATGGTATTTCATGCTTACAATGATTGTCCTCTTCCTGAAAAATACCATCCCTAGTCATGGTGTCTTTGTCTGTATCCAATTTTCCAATTCTTCTAAGACATGGAAACAAATTAAACTGTTGTTTCCTGTGATAGATGCTGAACAAATACTCGATTCTTGTTGTTTCTGCTAGAAAACCACCCCTCCTATGTCAAGACATAGTTAACATTAGTTTGGTATTCAAGCAGTTAACAGTTGTCAGATAAAAGATTATCTGACAATGGTTTAGGGTTTAGGTTCTGGGTCTCTTGGTTTGTATGGTTCGTCCACAATGGCCGTGTTAGGGGTTTTAACGGTTTTCCTTTAATTAACCGTGCCGCTTTAAGTTTTTTATGTCCGGTTTTCCTTATAAATAGGATCAACTCTATTATTCTATAGTGTGAATTGCAGGAGCTCCCTGCCCTTTTCAAAGGTTCTTGGGGAAAAAAAACATCATCTGTCCTGCACTGAGCTTGTTAATGGAAACATGATAGTACATTGAACATTGTCTTTCAGCCAGAAATTTATGCATATCAATTCTATAAATGTTTATATGCTAGTAAACTCTTATGATTTAACTAGATGATTAAACTTACACTATTTTGCTTTGGAATAGCCCAGGTCACTCCATATGCACATGGAACTTCAGATCTTCTTGGCATTCAAATCGATGCAGCAATAAATCCTGGTTAGTGTTTGCCTTGAACTTATGCCTTCTCTTAAGAAAATGAATTTCCTTGCTATTTATTTATTATTTAAAAAAATAGTTCATCACATTGAGACAAGTAATCTGCTTTGCTTTGGCCTTAACTAAAAGATGAATTATATTATGTTTTTTTTTCTTTCAGGAAACAGTGGTGGGCCAGCCTTTAACGACCATGGGGAATGCATTGGTGTGGCATTTCAGGTACTTCTACTCACTTATTTTAGTAGTTGGGTAGCTCATGTGCAGATTTAAATGATGTATGATGTACCATAACATATCAAATAAGTGCCATAATTTCCAGTTTCAAAACAAGCAGGTTCTGTATTCGGAAACTGTTGTGAGCTTGGATCATTTTTACATGTGCATTACACATTTTATAAGCGGATTAGCCATATGGCCATAACTGCTTTGTATTTTGCACTGAACTAAAAAGGTTGCCTTTTTGAAACTTTTGATGAACACACATGTAACCTGCACTTGAAGTCCTGGTGAAGTGTAATTTTAACTTTTGATGTATTTGGTGTGACTCCAGTGAACTAATAGATCTCTTGCACTTCAGCTTCCTTTTGCAATGCAGTTGCTTTTAAAGCTCTTACATGAACTTAGTAGGAACTAACTAGATTTCACAGGACAACAATGTCATAATGACCTTACTATTCATATTATTAGGAGAGAAATATTAAAAAGAAGAGAGGAGCTGAGGGTGGGTTTTTGTGAGTTCTAATACAAATGTACACAAATATTATGCTTATTTGGATGTTAATATCAATCCACTGTATTTCCTAGTTGGATATCCTAATCCAAATAACAAAGTCCAAACTAATGGGAACATAAAAACCTAGTCTAACTATGTAGTTGTGTATACAATAACCATCTAACAATTGATTTTACTGTAGGCAATGACTAAATAAATATTTTAGTAATTTTTATCTTGTCATTATATCTTGTTTTTCTCATTATGCATTTTGTTTAGGTGTTCAGGTCAGATGAAGCTGAAAATATCGGATATGTAATTCCAACTACAGTTGTATCCCATTTCTTGAATGACTATCAGAAGAATGGAAAATATACAGGTATTTTTTTTCTTTTTAAAATTAAGTTTCTTATACTTTTTGAGAAATAAGAAAATGAAAGCCATGTCTTAGAGGTATTTCACCTTTTGGTAGATATTGACCTATTAACTATTACAGTGTGTGCAGAAATTGGTTTCTAGTGTCTGGTAGACATTTTCATTTTGACTCCGTATCCTTAAAACCGTTTGAATTCCTTGTCTGTTCATAGGCATTTTCTAATTGTATGGATATTGAGCACAGCTGCACACTGCTTAGTATAACTGCATTTTTAATATTTACGTTGGTTTTATGAAGTGTCATAACTGCTGCCTGTTGAAATTATTGTGCTTGATATTTTCACACACTATGTAGGATTTCCTTGCCTGGGTGTTCTACTTCAAAAATTGGAAAACCCTGCGTTGCGTGAAAGCTTAAAAGTACCTTCAAGTGAGGTATGCTCATCTATACTCGACAAACTTCAGCATTTGAATACTGAAGTTCATGAGAGATTTGATATATTCTGAAATTGCTCTCATCTCTGTCCTTGTCATTTTTGTCTTCCTTTCTTGTAGGGTGTTCTTGTCCGCCGGGTTGAGCCTACTGCTCCTGCAAGCAAAGTTCTGCGGAAGGTAAATTGCACCACTTTGATGCAGTTCATAGGTTGAATGCCTATTGGTTTTTCTGCCTGCAAATGAATCTAAATTATTAATGGTTACCAAAAAACTGTAATTTGTTTCATCTGATCATTGTCTCCCCAGGGAGATGTGATAACAAGTTTTGATGGCGTCGCGGTTGGATGTGAGGGAACTGTACCATTCCGCTCCACAGAGCGAATTGCTTTCCGCTACCTCACAAGCCAAAAGTAAGTCCTTGGAAAATTTATCCTTCAAGTGCCTTTCCCCAAATTTGTTAATTCATTTCCACAAATTTCTGTAAGTTTTTTAGAAATTTAATTTACAAATATACATATGAATGTATCCAACAGTGCTGTGTTAGTTACAAGTGAAGCTTTCTCTGGATATGCACAACACGGTTACAAACTTGATTCATCTAAAACATCCTTCTTTTGTCCTCTTGATCTGTATGCTATCTAATAAGCTGTGCCACCTGGTCATCCTCCTGGTGGCATTTTCCCTCTATCATGAATCCGCCCATAACACATCTTTACTTGAAATCAAAAGAAGCTATACATTCCTGCATGAGTACAGAAGCCATAGTGATAATAATTATTTTTTTGTCAATCAGGTATGCAGGTGATGTTGCCCAACTAGGCATCATTCGGGCAGGCAACACCATGAAAGTACAGACTGTTTTGCAGCCAAGAAAACATTTAGTAAGATACTAAACCCTTTATCCTAGTGATTTAAAATTTCACCAATTTGCACAATTTACAAGAATCTTCATCCTCAAACAAGGTGCCATTCCATGTTGAAGGAGGGCAGCCTTCTTATCTGATAGTTGCTGGCCTTGTCTTCACACCTTTGACAGAACCATTTATAGAGTAAGTAACCAATGTCTTTCCCTTTTAAATCCTGCTTGGTATTGGGAAGCTTATAGTTGTTAATGCATAAAATTTCTGTTGGTTTGCAGGGAGGAGTGCGAAGAAACTCTAGGGGTAAGATCATCATGCTTGCAGCTTACCTTTCCAAAGCTCTGAATTTTCTTATCGTTATGAACATATTATCTTCATTTACAGTTGAAATTGCTGGCAAAGGCACGCTATTCTCTATCAACATTTGAAGGGGAGCAAATCGTTATTGTATCACAGGTATGCTGCACTCGATGGTTGTACCATTGACTGGTCCTTCATGCTTCATTGTTGTTATCAAGTCATCCTCAATTCACCAATGATATCTAGGTTTTGGCACATGAGGTTAACATCGGCTATGAACACATGGGCAATCAACAAGTAAAGCTCTTCCACCTTTGTTTATGCTTTTTACGAGTTTGAATTAAATCCTATGTGTTCTATTAACCAACAATATTATCAGGTCATTAAGCTAAATGGAACCGTGGTAAAGAATATTCACCATCTTGCCCACCTTGTTGACAGTAAGTACAGCCTCATGCTGAACACCTTACTATTCATGCTCAACTTTCCATGGCTAAATGCACGAGTTTTCAGACTGCAAAGACAAATTCTTGACGTTCGAATTCGAAGACGACTTCCTAGTTGTTTTGGATCGGGAAGAAGCGACTACCGCATCATCAGATATCCTAAAGGAACATGCAATTCCCTCTGTAAGGTCATCTGATCTATCAGAGCCATATGTCGACACAGAGCAAGAAATCCAAAAACCAAACGATGATTTCGGTGACAGCCCTGTCACAAACTACGAAATGGGAGTTGACTGTCTCCTCTGGGCATGAACAACCAAGGATGGAATTTGAATTTCAGTTCAAACAGTGACAATACCGGTGAATTTCATGCATCTGGATGGCAGGAAAGAGCATTTCCCCACCATGTGGAAATCCACTCCATAGAGGCGAAGCCGGAGACATGTTGTATGTTAGTGTAGGAAGTTCAGAGTTATGTTGTACCTTAGAAAACCACACAAATGCTTGATTCATCATCAATTTTTTTTAGGGGAAGGGACTATGGGAGATTGGGGGAGGACTGTAGAATTTGGCAGGGTGTAATCCTGTAAATTTTTGGGCATGCAATAAATCGTCCAGAAATTTTGTTGCTTTATTTTTACCCCTTGTTTGTACTCCATGTCGGAATACTAGCCGGCTCATCTGTTTTAGAGAACATTTTATGAGTGTTAGTATTCGATTTTCACTAAAAAATTTGAAGTTTCATAGTACTCCCTTAGTTCTAAATATAAGCATATCTATGATTCGAATTTTGTTTCACAATATAAGCATTTTTAGCATGATTTACAATACTAATCATATCAATCACTTGTTGCTCTCCACCTCGTTTTACCTTCAACCACTCTTTCACCTTAATAATCCCTCATTTAACATGGGTACTAAAATATTTTTGTTGTTAACTTTAACCTCTTGTACTTATATTTTAGAACGGATAAATACTTAAATATTAAATTTCTTATGCATCAGAGTACATGACCGTTGCCCGTTGTCCTCATTAGTAATCTGCAACAATCTTAGACTGTATTTTTGACTCAAGGTTCTCAACCTTTACTTTTCTTTTTCATATGCACGTTTTTTTAACTACTAAAAAATGTGTTTTTTGAAAAGAATTTTATAAAAAATTGTTGTAAAAAATCATATTAATTTATCTTTTAAGTTTTTAGCTATTATTTAATTAATTATGTGTTAACCCGTTTTGCGTGGAGGGACGGGTCAACCTCCAAAATAACACAGCCTAAGTATCTTCTCTTAACAGCTGCCGATCCCTTTCGCGTTGTAACCCATCGTCGGCCATCGCCGCCGCCGCCGCTCCCCTTCCGGCGGCGTCGTCTCCATTCCACTCCCACCGGAGCACTACTCTGGAGGCGCGGCCCGACCGGCCTGAGTCTCTTCTGTAGTTCCGGGCGGCAGGGCATGAGAGATGCGTCCTCCGGGCTCCTCAACTACGCCCGCTTCAGCAGCCTCCTCGCCAGCTGCGGCCGCGAGGGAGACCTCCGCCTCGGCGCCGCCCTTCACGCCGCCATCGTCAAGAACCCCGCCCACTTCCGCCTCTGCGAGACCCGCCCATGGCTCCGCCACGTCCTCGTCGCCTGGAACGCGCTCGTCGGCATGTACGCCAGGTGCGGCCGCCGCGGGGACGCCGCCAGGGTGTTCGACGAAATGCGCGTCCGCGACGCCGTCTCCTGGAACTCGCTCATCGCCGCCTCCCGCGGCGCCGGAGACGTGCTCGCGCTGTTCAGGCGGATGCTGCGGTCGGGCGCGGCGGCGCGCGCCTGCGACCGCGCCACGTTCACGACGGTCCTGTCGGCGTGCGCGCGGGCGGGCGCGGTGTCGCTCCCTGCGTGCGCCATGGTGCACGGGCTGGTGGTTTCCTGCGGCTTCGAGGCGGAAGTGCCCGTCGGGAACGCGCTGGCGACGGCCTACTTCGAGTGCGGGTCTCCAGCCTCGGCAGAGAGGGTGTTCCATGGAATGGCAGAGAAGAACGTCGTCACTTGGACGGCGATGATCTCTGGGATGGCCCGGGCAGAGCTGTACAAGGAGAGCTTCAGGATTTTCCGGCAGATGATCTGCACGGTGGATGCCAACAACGCGACGTACTCATGCGCCCTGCTAGCTTGCGCTGGATATCTAGCAGCAAGGGAAGGTCAGCAGGTTCATGGGCTTGTTGTGAAGGCTGGATTCGAGGCTGATCTCCATGTCGAAAGCGCCCTCATGGATGTCTATTCCAAATGCGGGTTGATGGATGATGCCCTGACCGTCTTTCGCTCTTGTCGTGAACCTGATGAAGTTTTCCTGACAGTGATCCTGGTTGGATTTGCTCAGAATGGGCTGGAAGAGAAAGCATTCGAATTGTTCGCCGAGATGGTGGGTGCGGGAAATGAAATTGATGAAAACACTGTTTCTGCAGTTCTGGGGGCATTTGGTGCTTCTGCGCCATTTGCTCTTGGGAAGCAAATCCATGCACTGGTCATCAAGAAGTGCTTTGGAGGGAATACCTACGTCTGCAATGGTCTGGTCAATATGTACTCAAAATGCGGTGAATTGAGAGAATCCATCCAGGTGTTTGATGAAATGCCCAGTAAGAACTCAGTTTCATGGAACTCCATCATCGCCGCCTTTGCCAGACATGGACATGGTTCAGAAGTCTTTCGTCTGTTTGAATCCATGAAAGCCGACGGTGCCAAGCCCACCGATGTCACATTCTTGTCGCTGCTTCATGCCTGTAGTCATGTCGGGTCAGCTAAGAAGGGACTGGAGATCTTGAATTCTATGTCATCACAGTATGGAATCCTTCCAAGGATGGAGCATTACGCATGTGTGGTCGACATGCTTGGTCGAGTCGGTTTGTTAGACGACGCAAAATCATTTATAGAAGATGGACCTTTCATGGACAGTGCTCTTCTTTGGCAGGCTTTGATGGGAGCTTGCAGCTTCCATGGCAACTCCGAGGTTGGGAAACATGCAGCAGAGAAGCTGCTCCTCCTGGACCCTAACTGCACTGCTGCTTATGTGTTGCTGTCAAACATCTACTCATCCGAGGGAAGATGGGATGATCGAGCCAAGGTGATGAAGAGGATGAGGGAAATGGGCTTGAGGAAGGACACCGGCAAGAGCTGGATCGAACTCGAGAAGGAGGTTCGCTCTTTCGTTGTCAGATCAACATCTCATCCTGATTCAGCTGCTGTTGATGATGTGCTGCATCATCTGTCCAGTGATCAACACCTGATGGAGAACACCGCTTTGTGAGATTTCAGGTCTGTATCTTTCGTTCAGCACTACAGTAATGTAGTATCAGTATGCACAACTGATCCTGATACACACCATATAGTCTAGTAGTACAGGGTTATCAGGATTGGTTTTCAACTTTCTGGTAGAACATATTCATATTCTACCTGAACTTTTTATAACAATAAATTCAACGTTGCTTCATTTTCGTTGTGAAGTATGCACACTCAAAGCCATAGAGATTCGCCGTCTGAGATGTGTACGGCTCAACTGTCATCTTCCTCTGGTGTCACGCGCTGCGGCAGCGGCCGTACCATGGCCGTCATCAGCATCTACGGGCTACAGGACGACGGCGGCGAGCCGGCAACCGGAGGGTAGCAAGAACAGCTTCCCGGCGGCCAGTTCACGCCGCCGGCGAAGGTCGCAGGGTGAGAATGGCGTCGTACGTACACCAGCTGGAAGATCATTTCTGTACCAACATCATTGACATAGACCAGGAGGCTTCACCAATGTGTAGTCCTTCAGCGTCATATGTAGTATGTGTGACAACAACGTGTCAATGTACAAGTACCGAAGGTGAAGAGCCTAATGAAACGATCCATATATTTTCGCCACCAGTATAATTATCAGAGCAGAATGAATCTCCTTCTGAACATTAACAACTCATAGTTTGTCAAAAGGTTTTACCAACTTAGACATCAAATATAACATAGGAGGTTCAAACATGTAAGGAAAAGACTAGCAAAAGATGTCCTCGTCATCCCTCCAAGCCTTCAGATGGATAACTGAATTTCATACTTTTCCGTCATAACCTTAGGTAGCACCAACATAATTACATAGCTGATCATCATTAGCTGGAGCTTCAGCATAGTTTCACCAGCCACATTCCTGCACCAAACTCAATAAAATTGAAAACATTCCTTCTGGTAACCAGCAACATTTTCTCCTAAAAAGCTTGGTAGACATAGTGTATTTGTGTTTCAGTAGTCAAGAGAATTGCATATGGCATTTTGATGAATCGACTGGTTACCATTTCATCAAGCACCATGTTCAGTAGGATTCAAGAACGTTGGCGGCCAAGGCATCGCATACGGATAGATCGACGCCGACGAGCAATCTTCATCGGACAACTTCTTCAGCTTCATGGTTTCCAGATCAATGGAGAGCAGGCAATTCCACTGACGCAAGAACAGAACGCCGGCAACGACGCCGACGACATCCAATCTATGGTGGTACATCTCCACCGAATCATGCTGCAGCATCGCCATCGCCTTGTGAAACCTCACCGACTTCTCCACCCGCGTCCATGTCAGCTCGCCGGCGCCGTCCTCTGCGCCGGCCCACACCTCGACGCAGAAGCCGCGCATGGTGAGCAGGTAGAGCGGCCCACCGCCGCCGCCGTACTCCTCCCCCTTCTCGACGACGTCGAAGCTGAGCTGCCTCAGTGGAGGCGGGAGCTCGAGGACGGAGAAATCGTTCGTCGCCGTGTTGAGCGCCACCATGCTCGCGCCGCCCTCGAGCGTCCAGTACAGCGACCCGTTCGCCTGCATCGCCCGGGAGGCGGCGAGGTTGGGGCGGTGGGGGTGAACGGCGACGTCGGCCCAGGAAAGCTCGCCGGATGAGAGGACCATGGCGCGCGTCTCGGAGACGCCGCCGTCTTGCGCAACGCAGAACACCCGGAACACCGACGAGTCGCCGTCGTCGGCGACGAGGCCGTACCCGACGGCGCGCGCGGCGGGGGGCGGCGGGAGGGAGACGCAGCTCCGGGCCAACGGGTCGGCGACGGCGAGCTCCTGCGTTCCCCGATTCTTGAGTAGGACGCGGCCGTTTCGGCAGTCCAAGAACCGCCACGGCGCGCCGCCGCCGCCGCCCAACCAACCGCCGCGGGGGAGGAAGGAGAGGGAGAAGTCGCCACCATCCCGGGCACCACCAGCCCTAGCAGCGGCGGCGGCGGAGGAGGGGACGAACACCGGGGCGGGCTGGTCGGCGTGGTGGACGAGGCAGCAGAGGAGGAGCGGGCCGTGGAGGCGGCGGAAGCGGCGGAGGAAGCCGGCGTTGCGGGCGGCGCGGAGGAAGGGCTTGCAGGCGAGGGAGGCGCGGACGAGGTCGGCGGCGGCGGGGAGCAGGAGGAAGACCTCCCGGAGGAGGTCGTCGGACAGCACGTCGACGGCGGCCGGAGGCATGTGGCGCGGCCGGAGAATGGCACGCGCACCGCACGGCACGGCACACCTGAATCGGAATGGGGGAGGACGACCAAGTCCAAGTCTCCTACTCCTCTCGAGTACATCGGAACGGAATCTGGGCCGCCGATTCTAGGATGGACGGCGTAGATCGGCCCAAAATGAGGAATTAGGCTCAAAACTGGGTTGCAAATTGTTGATGAGAAGATCATTGTTGTTCATGACGTCGGTGCCGTGGCGGCCGGCGGCGATCACCGGAGATAGCAGAGGTGCAGATCACGACGGTACTAGCCGGAAATGAATTTACTCGTCTGCACCATCATCTTTCTTGCGCAAGAAACCATCAACAATAAGAATTTTCTTGAATCCCTGCTGTTCTTGCTCCGTCTTCATCAACCTGAACTGTCATCTTGCACTATTCTGAAATCTGAATCATCGTGTTCTGCGAGACGATACGACATCGAGAGCGACATGTTCTAAGTTCCATGGGCGAACGACCAGATTTCCAGACCCGAACTACCCAAAGCAAGAGTAATTTGTTCGCGAGATATGGAATTAATCGAACGAAGATCCTCTCCATTTTTACTAGCCTTTGTTCGATGGAGTTCAATTCAATGCCAGAATAATGGCAAGAGAGAGTCACGAAAAATAGCAGGAGAATTACAACAAAATGGGGGAGAACTAATTCCAAATGTTGAAAGGAAAAACCGCACAAATTTCATACGAATGTTTGAAATGACAAACCAGGATTCACTACTCATTTGGAACAATTTGATCATCGGGCACCTAATCGGTAGGATTCAGGAACGACGGCGGCCACGCCCTGGTGTATGGGTAGATCGCCGCCGGCGAGCAATCCTGCTCCGATAGCCTTGTGAGCTCCATGGTCTTGAGATCAATGGAGAGCAGGACGCCGGATTGGCGGAAGAAGAAGAAGCCGTCGACCACTCCGACGATCTCGAACTCGTAGCGGCGGCGGCGGTGGCGGTGGCGGTGGCGGTGGTTCAGCTTTCGCTCGCCGAGCATGCTTTCCAGCGCCTTGTAGAACCTCACCGAGGTGTCCTCGAGCGTCCATGGAGTCTCCTCCTCCTCCTCGTCGTCGTCGACGGCGGCGGCGGCGGTGGCGGTGGCGGCGCCGGAGAGCTTCCAAGTCTCGAGGCAGAAGTCGTCGCGCATGGCGAGCACGCGGAGCCCGTCGTCGTCGTCGTCGTCCTCCGTGTCGATGACGTCGAAGGCGAGCGTCGGGGGGAATGGAGGGAGGTCGAGGATCGAGAGCTTCATCTTCCCCGGCGCCGCGTCGAACGCCGCCATGCGCGTCCCGTCGTCGAGCCTCCAGTAGAGCGACGCCTTCGCCTTCATCGGCCGGGCGGCGTAGGCGAGGCTGGCCTCCTCCTCCTCGCACGGGACGGCGTCGACCTCCTTCCAGTAGGGCTCGTCGGAGGACAGCACCAGCGCGCGCAGCGTGGAGTCGTCGTGGCCCCGCGCGATGCAGACCACCCGGAACGACGCCGATTTGGCGGCGGCGAGGCCGTACACGACGGGGATGTCGGTGGTGGGCACGTCGAACGGGTAGCAGGCGCGTCTCGACGGGTCGGCGACGGCGAGGTTCATGGCGGCGCCGTGGTTGCGGAGCAGGAGGAGGAGGCCGTCGCGGCAGTCCATGAGCTCCCACTCGGCGGAGGCCCAGCCGCCGCCGGGGAGGAACGAGAGGGAGAAGTCCCCCGCGGGGGGCGGCCCGGAGGCGGAGGCGTCGGAGAGGAAGACCGGCGGCGTGCGGCCCGGGACGACGAAGAGGAAACCGAGGAGGCGCGGGGGCGACGGGTGGTGGCAAGCGCGGAAGCGGCGGAGAAAGCCAGCGTCGCGGGCCGCACGGAGGAAGGACCTGCCCGCGAGCGCGGCGCGCACCAGCACGGCGGGGGAAGGGAGGCGGAGGAGGACCTCGCGGAGGAGGTCGTCGCCGAGCACCTCGACGCCGGCCGTCGCCGCCGCCATCGCCATGTCGGGGTCGGAGGAAGCGAGACGCCGTCACCGATCAGCTTACTTGCGAAGGAAGAATCAAAATACTAAAAAATCGGCGTGCTGCTATTTTATTTAGAACACGTAGTCCTGTACATATATACCGGTTAATCTAAGTACTAGCATTGACAGAAAAATCTAGCAAATTCTTGACTTTTGATCCAGTCCACGACCTCCGTCTCCCGTTCCAACGAGCTCCGGTGAAACTTACCTGCGGATGAAAGAATATTTTGATATTTTCTTTTATAACCTGTAGTTTCATAAATGCTGCTTAATCAAAATAGCATTTGATAAAAAAGTTCGAAGCAAAATCTTACAGACTGTTGACTTTTGGATCGAGTCCATAGTTAATGATATTTATTTCTAGCTCCAATCAGGATTTGCAAGACCGCCGGTAACCGCGCGGTTACAGCGCTTATCGCAGGGCACGGTAAAAAGAAAACTGCGACAACCGCCTTAAATTCAAATAAATTTAAAAAATAATTTAAAATTTTGATAAATTTTATATAGTTTCGTACATTTTGCCACGGTTACCGCGTGGTAACCGTGCTTACCATCGGGGCGCGGTAACCGCGGCCCCGGCGGTTTTGCAAACCCTGACTCCAATGAACTTCATTGAGTAAGAGGGGGAGTTCTCTAAGTTTGGAAGGAGGTCAAGGTAGTGTTAACTCAGCTATGGATTGCAAAGATGAGGTGAGGAATCGCCGCCAAACATAACGAAGAATAGCGATGCAAATGATTTTTTTTAGAGTTGGGCAAGAAAGGGCATGAGAAAAGTGGTAAGGAAGCTGTTAATACCAAAATTTAGTACTTCTTTAGTGGATTCGGTTAAGGAAAGAAGCTGATTGGTAGATGAAAGTTTATCGGATCAAACTAAATTCAAAGAGGAATCGTGAAGACCACGGCAAGGCAATTTCATATTTTTAGTATATCTTAGGATTAGTTATTTTCCTTTTCTTGTTAGGAAGTTTTATCTCATGTCTAATTAAGACTTGTATCAACCCAAGGATATAAATATGTACATCCGGGATATTTGTAATCGATCTTCACATATCAATATAATTACTTTCGGTGCATCGCCACCTTTTATTTTGGTGAATTCTTAGTTTCGAGTTGAGCTATATCGAAAACGGTTTTAATCTTCGGCGAGGAAGTAAGTTCTGTTAACTTTGTTTGTATCGGCGTAGCCAAAACTTTCTCGGTTAGATCCGAAATTCTATTCAAGTTGATGGAAGCGTTGTCTATCAGATATATTGATTTTATTTTTAACTACATCATTGTTTAGAGTCGTATTGACTTAGTTAGAACTTTCTCGGTTAGGTCTGATATTCTGACTAAGTTGGTATTTCTCTAATCGTATCGTTGTTTTAGATAGATTTGTTATATCCATTATGTCCAAGGCGTGGCTCCCCCTCCGTCGAGGATGTCGGTGGCCCTCTGTCTAGAGCGTGGCGTCCAGACCGATCTAGGGCGTCGGCAGCCGTCCGTCCATGGTGAGTCGTCCATCGATCTAGAGCGCCACCCGCTGAACCTCTGTCAAGGGCGCCGCTGGCCCTCGATCCAGTGCTAAACCTCCGTTCAGCTCGACGTGAGGCCTCTCCTCTGTTCAGCTCGATGCCTACACATCCTCACCCGCCGCCTGCCATCTGTCCTAGGCTCCACAGGGACCGTCGTCGTCCACTTCCTCATCATAGTTGCAGCGGGCTTCCCGTCCTTCCAGCTCTCCACATCCCAGACGTGTATCTACTACTGAATTTGTTTTTTTATACTTTCGGATTGAATTCAATTCTATGAATACTCTAAAGTTTCGAATTTCAAAACATGGTCGATGCACTTCATTATATTCGAAATGAGTTAGGAACTTGCTGGTTCTGCAGTGGAAGGGAAACGGAAGGTGGATGGAATTATCTGATGAGCAACTCTGAACTCTGACACAGAGTTTTGCGATCAACATGACAATGCATTTTACTGACAAGTGGACAAAGAGGGTATTTATTTTTTGTTGCTTACTGATCATGTCATTGCATACTGATAAAATAGCATCGGTGTCTGAAATATTCTTTTTTTTTCTTGAATAGATCATGTCAACAGGAAAGATGCCTCGCCAAGATCTTCCTACTTGTGAAGAAGCAACTGAAGCAAGTTATGCCCACATCATAGAATGGGAGAGAAGCAGATGGGAATGTTTGGTGGCAATCATAGTTGGAGTTCAAATTTGTGGAGATTTCATAGGAATTTACCTAGGTTTACAAGTATGTGCAGTGCAAACTAGTTATATTCAGAATGGTGTGGATTTGTTTTGTCTGAATTTTGTGGTAGTATTTAGATACTTGCCTCATCCTGAAGTCATAACTCTGCTGGCGATCTGAATAGAAGCATATTTTATTGCATGTATGATGATCGGCGTGTGCACAGGCCACAGGAAAATACGATCGCTCGCTACCACTGACTGAAAAAAAAAGAAGCAATAATCGCTACCAACTACCGGTCCCACCTTATGCCTACGTGGCTAACAAATTAATTTTTGGGATCCAGTTTTTAGATCTCTCTTGGAGATGAGAAAGGTTTTTAGGCCCAATCTTTTTTTAGGATATCCCAGTCCAAGCCTTTTGGGAACTATAAATTTTCTTGGAGATGCTCTTATCTCCTTTTTTTTTTCTCACGAACTTATGTGTTTTATTACTATAGTAAAGTAAATAGACTTGTAGTGTCCCTCAGATAAAATAGCGATTTTGTGATGTTTTGTACAAAATGTTTATTAGTTAGAGTGATCCAGAGCACATTTTGACTAATTGAACTATTAGCTTGGGCCTATAACTTTATAACTGTATGAATTTTTAAATAAGCTTTGTTGTTGGGGAATAATGACCTACACATCACAACTCGTGTAATATTTTGGGTGACCCACTAATGGAGATGGGCTGGTCCTAACCTGTTCGATCCACGAGCCTGTGTTGTAGACCCACCCAAAACCACAAAACCTGGCCCATGTACTGCCTTATGTTTCCAAATGTATCGTCCTTGTATGGTTGTCTTCTCTTGTGACGGTGAGCTCCTCCTCTTCTCTAGCAACGGCGACACACCCAACTTTGATAGAGTATATATGGACTAGGGCTTATGTGGTTGGGGTCAGGATAGGATGGGGGCTGGGGGGAGGGGAAGAGAGGTTTTTTCAGACTAGAGGGATGGCCATGAGCGATAGGCGGCAGATAAGCACAGACGATGAGGCAGCGACGTCAGCGTCATTGAAGCCACGGGCCACGAAGCCAAAGATGCGCAAGGTTGGCGACGAGAGCTACACCAACGAAAATGGTTAGGGGGTAGGGGCAATGGAGGCGGATCCAACGGCACAAGCCACCGGAGAGGACAGATTGATGGGCTGTGGCTTGACCTCACTGGACTTGGAGAAGAAAGGGAGAAAGGGGAAGGGGAAGAAGGCAGGTCGGTGGACCCAATTGGTGCTGTTCACGGCTAAGGGGCGGCACACGATAGGGCAGAGGTGGCTGCGGCGCACTAGGGGAGTTGATACAGGCAACGCAAGTGAGCGATGGAAGTAGAGGAGAAAAGGTGTGGTACTGTAGCGCACGAATCTTGGAGCCAACCCAGCCATCCAAAAATCGACAGAATTTTTTTTTGGGTTTTCAGGCAATTGACAACTACAGTCCCAAAAAAATGCATGTCTGATCTTGAAAATATGCTAACTATACCTGATTATCAGATCAGCGTGGACAAAAATTCGAAACTACAGAACCTGTAAATGAAATTGTTAAACATTAGCTCCAATTTGGGGTTAAAATATAGTAGATAATCACGGTTACCGTGAACATGTATGGTATGGAAGCCACCCACGATAAGAATCAGGTATGAAATATTCATTACAGAAGGTTTAAAGGGAGACTGCAAAACTGAACAAGTGCGAGACATCAGGCCAGTGCTGTACAATGTGACTGCATTACCTTCGCTCAACCTGTTTTTTCCTGCAAGCAACCTGTACAAAATATAAGAGGAAAAAAATAGATGAACTTGACTGCGGTTTTCCTTCGATTAAGCACAACATGGTTGTACTGGAATTTAAAAGGAAATAAGTATGGAGGCAATATAGCAATGAAACCAAGAAGAGATGATGCATTGCAGCGTGCATAGAAGATACCATGGACTAAACCTATGAATCTATGTAAGGTTGAAAGCAAGACGAGCATAAGATATGTGAACTAAAACTATATAATCCTTCCAAGGGACGGACGGGCTAGGCCCCGAGCCAGCCCATTGCATATTGGGCCAATGCATGGCTCTACATGGTGTTTGATGGGCCAAGGTGGCCCAGGACCTGGGTCCGCCACTCTTCCATTGTGTTTAAGCTATGAGAGATGCATGGTGATTACAGGACATAAGGAGCACACAGTAATTATGAAACGTTATCACAAGGCATATAGTGGGCGTGTAGCATGGTATCAACAGTTTCACAAGAATTCACACTACAGTTCGTGCAAAATTAAGAACAGCAGATTAACACAGCAAAGATCATTTACCAGGCCCTACTTGGTCAAGTGGCCTTGAGGTATATGTTTCTTCTGCAGTAGGGATTTGAGGATCGCCTAGACAATAAAAAAACATTTTAGTAAACTGAAATTCTCAATATCCACAAAGGGAAAGCACAAACACATAAAAACAGCAATGTGTATTCCTATCACAAAAAATCATTACTGAGTAATTTTGAGTAGTAAAGCAAAGACACAGGGGCGAGCACTACACAGCAGCGACCATGGCTACCCTCTGTTCCTCCCAAACTTGTTGGAGTTTCTCATGCTTTTGGTAGGTTAGCTCCAGAAGCATTGATGGGCCATATGAAGATGATGGCAGTTAGACCAAGATAGATAGATCAACCAAAGCATCTGCACTAACTGCAATTTGCTGGCAAGAGACAATGCTAAACTATTATGACTTAAAACATTTAAAGCAATTGTCCAAAAAAAAAAGACAAAATTCTTTGTCACTGCTGTAGGAGCATCCAGTGGCATTCTCTAAGTGTGGATTTTCTCATTGTTTGGAGGTTGCTACGTACAACACAATAGGTATCCTTTGACCACAAAGTTCACATGTAAACTCATTTTTTTAAGGAAATGTAAAGCTCTAAAAGTGTAAGACTTCAGGAACAGTTTCTTGTTTCTCTCAAATATTTATGGAACAACACATCGAGAAGGAAAACAAGGATTCCATTGATGAATTGTATAAGTAGAATGGCATGCTAGCCTTAAGCGCTTTTGGAGCCAAAAGATTTGCATGGAGCAATATGCAAAAAATGATTTATTCCTAAAACACTTGTGCCTTTGGAACTTTTCGTTCACATTACATGTTTATTGCAAATAAATACATCAGTCCCAAAAGAACAGTTTTCAGGGTTGTGAACTTTTTGGTTTAACTGCTTAGGCTTTCACAAACTTGGCAAGATACATCTACTGCTTTAGCAGTATAAAATTTAACGCGACCAAATCTATTGTATAGAAGAATAAATCGATCTCAGAATATGGAGCAGGGATAGAAAAATGTTCTTTTTTTTAGAGAAAAAGGATTGCTAAATTTATTGAATTGCTAATCATTGAAAACATGAAAGCTCACTACATTGACATCAACAGGACAAATTAGAATTCACAAAACCATTTGTACATGTAAATCGCATAAGACATGCATGAGTACAGGGAAATGGCTTGATACCTCACATGGTACTGAGGCAATACCAAATTACAAGACAAAACCACAGTACATTTTTACATCACAGTTAACACAGATATAGAAAAGATCACTTGCCTGTGGTTGCCTGTGGCTCCTGGGTAGAAATCTCTTCCCGAGAACCTAATCAGTAAAATAAAATGATATACTTAGGCAAATGAACTCAAATTATGATCCTTCAATTATCCTACTTTTGCTATGAAATATTCATGGTTATTACAAGACATAGTAATCATGAAATATCATCGAATGTATAAAGTGGGCATTTAGCACGCTATCAATAGTTTAACACATGACAGTTCACGCAAAAGAGCAGCAGATTAACACAGCAAAGATCACTTGCCAGTACCTACTTGATCAAGTGGTACTGAGGTTGATGTTCCAGCTGCAGTAGGGATGTGAGAATAGCCTAGACAATACAAACATTTTAGTAAACTGAAATTCTTAAAATCCACAAAAAGAAATCACAAACACATGAAAACACCAAGTTGTGCTTTCTAGCACAAAAGTTCATTCCTGAGTAATTTCGAATGGTAAAGAAAATACAAACACATTGGTAAAGACCACATAACAGCAACCATGGCTAGTCTCAGATTACCTGCTCAGCCCTCTCCTCTTAGTGCACCTTCCCGAAGCGGGGCTAAATTAGGAATCTCTTCACAGGTAGGGCCAGCAACAAAGAAAACACCTAGGAAATGAAAAACAGCAATTTATATCATTGTTGCTCAATGTACAGGTAAAGCATATCTACTCTTGTCACCATTAAAGAAATCTGCAGATTTATACCTCTTTTAACTACTTCCCCATTTTCTGAGACATTTGCTGCTAACTTTTTTATGCTTTGAGCACCTTTGCGTATGTGAAATAAGACAACCTATAAAATCAACTCAGTATAATTGAGCAAGTACATAAAAGGATATCAAATTACACAAACAATGCAGCTCACAGTTAAGAACATTTACTGCCATTTCCATTGTGGAATCAAGGCCATTTCCGTTATCAAAATGACCCTCACACAATTCTAAGAGCAACTCTTCCAACTAACACCATCAACAAAATAGTTACACAAGTCAAGAAAATGAACTAATACACACAGTGATTGCCTTCATTTTATAGGAAACTTCAAAGTCTAGAACACGTTACCTGAATTGTATCATAAATCCTTTCTCCATTGAGACGCTCAATGATGTCACCTACTCGGACTCCCAGTTTCTCAATGATGGACCCTTCTGATACCTATATTTTAATTGACAGTAGGTGTACATCTTCAGGAAGTGCAGAGAAGTCTACAATGAGCAATAGTAAACAGTCTATATACCTCTTTAAAATATGAGTCTTGCGCAATATCATCTCGATATGGGGAAGGTCTAGAAACTTAATGGCCCAAAGCTTAACTCCAAGTTGAGGGCGAGGGATGCACCTACTCCAGATAGCCATTAATTCCAATTCAACAGAGGGTATAAAGGATAACAAAAGTTTATTAAAACAGAACAATCTGAAACTCAAATAACTTGTACAAAATGTTGAAAGTTTGACAGAATATATCAAATCATTTGATACAGAATAGAGTTAAAACAAAATATATAAAATCTATTCTAATACTGTACACCTAAGGCCCATCATGGTGCTGACCCTACAAATACATGAGTTTTAGCATTGCATGATTTAACTACAATATACATTAGAAAATGCACAACTAAAGTAGTTTAGGTTATCCATCTGAATTAAATCAACTCTACAATTTAACTTTCAACAACAAACAGATGTGCAACGCAATAGAAAAAAAGAACTGAAAAAGAAAACGTACCGGAACTTATGCCATAGCTTCAAGCACCTGAGTATTACCGATGAAGGTATAAAAGCATGTATAAGACCAGTCATTCCCGCCACCTTCCCCTCAAGGTCAATCACTAATCCTCCCAAGCCATACTACAACATTTACAAGTAGAGTTTCTAAGGAAAAAATTAACTAGAACAAATCATAAAAGCTGTACACTATACAATTCAAAATAAGAAATGGTGTGTGTGGTAAAATGAAGATACCTCAGGGATTGCACTGTCAACGTACATATAGTGATGACGATCACATAAGTATGGATTAGAGTACAACACTCTGCCATGACTTATACGCAGATACAAATTTTCATCTCTTCCAAGCATGAAAATATGTTGAGCACGGTCGACTCTGGAACTAAAAGTAGGTAACTCGACAGGAGTCTCCAGAGCAATCTCAAACAAAGCCAGGTTATAATGTGTTTGTGAGTATATCAAGCGGGCCTCCACTGTGGTGTCATCTAGTAAGTGAACACAGACCTGAACATTGATTGCATAATGTACGATACTAAATTAGAGAACAGCACCAAAAAATTAGAGAACAGTACCAAAAGGATGACAGATGATCCACAATCATTTCAACTAAAAGAATACTGATGCATATGTTTCTAGAAGAGTCGAATATAGGACAACTAAATTGATTTAGCAACCTTAGAGATATATTGGAAGCATTAAGCTATTTGTAACGCTTGGAACTAAATTGGCTAAAATTAGGATAAAACAAACAAGTATTATTTTACCTATTCAGCAGTGAACCAGATGATTATGTTGACCTAACTCATCTATTTTGCACAATAAGAGCAAGTACTATAAGCCTCTAAGATGAGCTACCCTCATGCAAGAGGCAACTTCTTCACAAACTCCAACATAGAAAAAAAGAAGAGTAGTGTGGATTGAATACAAGTGGATAAAATAAATAGTTATAATGCCTTGGAGCTAGTGTGTTAGAGGCAATGTATATATGCTACCTCTTAATTAATTAGTTGATGATGTGGACAAAATTAGAGGTAGCAAATCACCCCTACCATAAAACTTGCTCTAAAGAAACTACCTCTAACTCTTAAGGACTCCTAAGGAAACCATGCAATAGAGACCCACACTGTTTCATCAATGCAATAAACTACTTTTCTAGGTTGGGCAGAAGTTTCTATGGAGACAATATTATGCTTCTGTTTGAAGTATTCGTTGTAGCAATTCATATTTTTAATATAATGGAACTTCCAAACTGGGTCTTAAAGACATTAATAAAAAAAAGAAACTTCATATGAAGAATATCAGCTCTACAAAGATAGTACCCAACATATAGTATATACAGTAGTAGATGAATAAAGTGAATAAAAAGTGTGTACTAATTGTATAACGCACTATTGTAGCTGGTCATGCCATGCACCTGTCATGAATTGTAAATTGCCAACAAATAATAATTATTTTGCTTTAGGAATAGTGTAGATTAGGTTGTGTCCTTTTAGCTGTATTTTCTCCAACTTTATGAAAAAACATCAATATTTACAACATACCTCAGCATTAGGACAATACTCATCTTCGCCAGAGCAACAATCTAAGCTTGACTTTGAACAAATAATATCAGAGGTTGTCATTACAATTCCCTTTTTCCTTGTTTCATCCCAATCAATCAGAAAACCCGAGCAACGTGCTAACGGTTTTCCACCTACAAATACATATATAGTATCAGCAAACAAATCAAATTTTCTGTGATATCAAATAAGAGATGTGAAAATTTTGTACCAGTGGAAGACGAAAGCCCTAAAATGAATTTTGCAGCACCAAGGACTGATTTTGTTGCAGGTTCACGGATGTCCAACAACTTTGGGTCAAAAAGACACAAAGATTTACTTGAATTTAGTGTGGGCAGGCTCAGCTGACGAGCTACAAGACCATCAATCCATAAGTACATGTCGAGTTAGAGGAATAACTTTTTGTAATCTTGCAAAACATTTTTTTCATAAAGGTATATTCCAACAGAAAAGAAGGAAAACTGGACTTTAAATTACCTCTCTTTTCTTCGAACTCCTCACGTCTCTGCTCGTAAGCATCAACAATGTCCATGTCAGGTGGCTCAAGGATCTCTTGACCATCAGAGTCATGCCCACTAAATTTGAAAGGTAATAAGGGCATGTGGAGTGGAGATCTCGGCGCAAAAGAAACCTCCTCTTCCTCCTCCTCCCCTGCATTCATATTCTCCGGCACCTTTTCCTCCCCATCCTCACAACTGTGATCCTCCTCCCCTGCATTCATCTTCTCCGGCACCTTTTCCTCCCCATCCTCACAACTGTGATCGGCCTCAGCCCTTTTTTTTTTTTTACTGTGATGCTCCTTGGTTGTCCTTAACATTCTCCTCTTCATCCTCTGAGCTCGCTCCGATGGTGGTGATGCAGGTGCAGATCGGGAGCAATGCGAGCGCCCCTTGCTGTCTTGCTCATTACCACGGCCACGCACAGATGACCTCAGGGGCTCCTGCAACCCTGGCTGCCGCCTTGTTGCCCTCGACTGAGTGTTCCTCAACCTTGGCACATCGTCCTCTTTTGCAGCAACAAGTGCCATACTCAGGGGTTGCTCAATTTTCCTGCAGCTGCATATGTAGAATTTGCAAATTTAGAGGAAAGGCATATGCCATGCTTTTCTGAAAGCATGATTGTACTCCCTCCAGGTTGAAATAATTGTCGTTTTGGACAAGGGTATGGTCTCTAAAAAATAACTTTGACCACTATTTTCTATTACGATATACATATCAACAAATATAGGATTTTATAGAAATACTTTTTAACATTAATCTATACATTTAGTCTCCATGTTTCTAAGGTAAATATTTTAGAAGTTATTTATAGTCAAAGTTTTTAAAGTTTAACATCAATCTTGTCCAAAACGACAATTATTTTCAACCTGGAGGGAGTAACAAAGTTGTGGACACTGCTAGGGTTTCCAGCTTGAGTGCTTGAAATATATAGCCCAGGATATCCAGGTCATCCAAATAGACCGACCACCTGAGAAACTAGGGTCTAACTAGAAGTTGTACAGCAAGGCTGAAATAGATCAACTATTACAGATCACAAAAAGACGCATACTTCACATCCTCAGATGTAACAGGCATCATCTAGACAACAAACTCGAACACTACGACTGACAAACAACTACTTCAGCAACTCCAGTTCTGGAGATCCTAAGACTTTGAACCGCAAACTACAAAATATTGTTTGGTATGAAATGACATAAGCAAATTTTGAAGTCCAAATATTAGCACACTAATCTCATGCTAGAGATATCTTTATTGTACCGGGAAGAAGCAACTCCAGATGAAAATCGTATTCATTACAGCCAACTAGCAGTTCTTATCTAGTAGTTTCAACAAATTACAGAACAATTGGAGAGCACTACAACTTAACATTGTGGTAACATGGTAACAGTCATGACCTCTAAGCGAGCTGCGATGTCATCCTAATGAACAAAAGAAATCACTCTCAAATAAAAAAAAACAGAGCATGGGTTGGGGATTTAAGAAGGGGATTAATTCCAGACTTCTTACCGAGTGAGGGGGCTGAGCCGAAGGCCGGGGCGCCGCGGCGGAGGCGCCGGGCGGGCGCAGAGGCTATTCTATGAAATCTAGAGGAGGAGGGGGAAGAGGAGGAGGGAGACAGGTGATGTCAGGGGAGGAGGAGGATGAGCAGCAGCGCTGGTGTCAGCGGCGCTGTACTTCATCAAGCTCCTGCTCCTCTTGCCCGCCACCGCCGCAGCAGCAGCAGCACAGCGTCCGCCAGAAACCCTAACCCTAGACATGGAAGAGGACGGGAGAGGGGAAGGGGAGAAACTCACCGGAGGAGAGATCGTGCCGTCGTCGTCGTCGTCGCCGCCGCCGCCGACGTCTCCGAGTTGCGGCGCACCCCGCCGCTGCGTCACCCCCGGCCCACCTCCGAGTTGCTCTGGACAAGACGCAAACCCCGAATTTTTTTTATTTTTAGATTTTTTTCTTTTAATATTTACAGAAATATTATAGCGACGAAAATATTGGCAGAAATAGACCCTGCCGTCCTCCACTTGGACGGCAAGGTGACGTGGCACACGCGCATGGAACGGCCGTTTAGTGTAGCTGTGAATTTTGCACATGGCCCCCTTGCCGCCCTCTGCCGCGTGCAAAATTCCTACCTCCTCGGCCGGCCGCCTGCAATTTTGCAGGCGGCCCTCTTGCCGCCCTGGTAGAGGGCAATAGGCCCCATCTCCTATAAAAGGTCTGCCGCCTTGTACTTCTTCCTCATTTCTCCTCTCACCTCTCCATATTAAGAAAAAAAAAAGAAGGGAAGGAGAAGAGAAGAAGAGGCAAAGCCCTGCCGGTTTGAAACTTCGATTTCAGGCAATATTCCTAGATCATATACGTGACTAAATGTATGATGTTAACTAGGTTTTTACTTGTATTTTTGTAGAACTTTGTTTGAATAAATGTACTATATGAACTAGGGTTTTAGCTGTGGTACTGTAGAACTTTGTATTGTTAGATATAGGTGACTTAGTAGATCTGTAGTATTTATAGTTATTAGTTTTGTAGTTTTAAATGTTGTTAAGTAGCATTACAATAGCATATATAAAAATTGTGGTACGTACGGAAGGCGGCGCGACGACGCTCGGCCCGTCGGTGTGATGGCGACAGCCACGGCGGTTCGGGATGGAGAAGAGACGGCTTTGACATTGGAAAAATAATTTGCAATGGATAGATTGATTAGAGCTTCAAACAAAATGATCTGAAATGATCTAAGAATGGATAGAAATTAGAGGGATGAATTAAGACGCGATTCGAATTTCAAAATCTGAACACGGAGATTTTATTTGGAAAAGAATGATTGGAGAAAAAACTCGGTTTTTGTCGGTTCTGTTTGTGCGCGATTAAATTCGACAGGAGAAATAACAGTTGATTTTGAGAGGTACGTGGATAGAAAATATTGTTGATTTTGAGAAGTACATGGGTAGAAAATATTGTTGATTTTGAGAGGTACATGATAGAAAATATTGGTTTTGATATATACTCATATAGGAAATATTTGTTGGGCGGTTGAAGTCCAAAACTAAATATTTTTAGACCCGTTGGACTAAAAGAAAATTATTTGTCGGCACGATCAAAAATTCCGAAATCAAAGTTTCAACCATACGAAGTTCAAAATTCGAATCATAGGTATTTAATTTACGAGAAAAGATTTGACCACGATTTTGAGTTCACAAGGAATGAAATAATTGAGATCTTTGGCACAAAATCATAAATACACTCAAAGAACCAAATTTTTTAATACAGTATTTTAATAAAATAGATTTTTTGACGGTGCAAAAATCGGGGCGTTACTACAAATGTCTATGATGGCGATATACGGACGTACGGATGCAAGCCCATCAGATGGCTGGTCCTAGATGTGACTGAAATCAGTTACAAATTGTGACAGATTTTTACCAATAGAAAAAAAGGAGAAAAGAGAGGAGACTGAAAGCAGAGGGAGACGATTAGGATGATCGGGAGAAAAGAAAAGGAGAAAAAAAAAGAAAAAGACGCCGATCAGCAAAGGGCATGCGCAACTTCGAGTAGAGGCACGTAGGACGGGTTGGTGGGATGGTGTGGGTCGATTGGGTTGGGTTGGGCCAAGAGGGGGAGGGGGAGGGGAGGGGGAGGGGGAGGGGTTGGGATGGGAGAAGGGGTGCATAATAGTTATTTTAGAGTCACGTCGAATTGGATACGAGCGATGTACAACCAACTCAAAAACCAATTCAAACACGGATAACAGTCGAATTGGATACGAGCGATGTACAACCAACTCAAAAACCAATTCAAACACGGATAACATACCAAAATTTCAGTAGAAACATTTTCAATTTTACAATAGTAGAGAAGAGATAAAGATTGATGCTGGAATCATGTTACGTGGCAGGTTGAAATAGCGATCCAACCAGGCCTTTAATACTCCTGATCCCCACCCAAAATAAGTTCACTTTGGATCCCTTATCTTCGGTCGAATAGCGTCACCTAAATCCCCTAAATAACAACTTCTTAATCCCCTTAATGCGGCATTGTGCTCAACTTTCAACATTATCAATACATGATTCACAAAGTGGAGGGACAACTAGTCTACAATACTTCATTCACAAAGAGGGCGGAGGACAGCGAGGGATTACCTCTGAAGGCATCGCTGCCGGTGGAGATGGCGGAGGTGAGTGGACTAGCTCCTCCACTGCGGTGCCATGAGGGGATCCGGGTGGAGAAAGGTTATCTTCGAGATCGACGACGACGACAGGCACCGCTGGAACGGTGTACTCGACCAACGACAAGTAGGAGTTGTTCACCGGAGTGCTCGAAGACTGACTGTCGTCGGATGAGTCGCCGTCTGCGCTGCCACTGCCAGATCCATCCCCACAGCCACCTTTAGCTGCGGCCGATGAGGGCGATGAAGAGCTGCGGCGCGATGGGGTCGGAGCCAGCTGGGTCGGCCGACCACCCGGCCGTGCATTGAGCCTCAACCCGTCGGCTAGACCCCTCGAGCTTGACGCGCCATCTCTCGTCTTCATCGCCAGCGTCAATCTGCCTGCAGGTGACCGATCTTCGCCCTCCCTCTTCGGCTTCAAAAAGCCGCTCCGGAGTTCCATCGGCCGCCCAACTCGCCGGAGAGCTTGGTGGGGAGAAGTGGCGGGTGGAGACGGGCAAAGGAGACGAGAAGCCCCTTTGCGCGGCCGGAGAAAATGAGAAAGAGGAGAGGACAGGAGATTGTTGTGGGCTGAAGTAAATGGGTACGGAGAGATCGAGGGCGTCAATGGGCTAAAAGTAAGGGTAGGGGAGAAAATACATACATGTGACTTCATGGTTGGGACACCGCCGTTGTGGGATGAAATGCCTCCATCCGGTTGCTTCAGATTTTGTATGACCCAACTGAAAGTATCTCTTATTAAAAATTAAAAAATGGATGTCTCATGAGTAGTTTCAGTCAATATAGCCCATGTCAAGGCACTGTAAGTGTGGCTTATATTCAGGATACCTTAGGCAAGAGATGAGGTGCACGTGGTCCAGGGCACTTGATTTTTTTTACTTTTTTTTACGGTGCTAATCCAACTATTCATCCTCAAATGTAACTGTGCCACGTGGTCCAATAAGCTGGGTAGAGGACCAGCCGGCTTTACATATAGGTTCCCACTTCCTAGTTTACTGTACTGACCCCTGGGATACCGATATCTTTGCGTCTGGGCAATTCTGCATATGCACTAACGCAGAAGCGCCCACTCCAGCAGTTACTCGATGTGCTATCAGCGACAAAAGGAAAAAAGAAAAAAGAAAAAAAAAACAGCGGCCGCCGTCAGTGCCTCACCGGCAATGGAAACGACACCGCCGGCGGCGGTGGACGCAGCCGACGATGGAGACGACACCAGCGGCGGCGGCCATCGTCGAGCGCGATGAGGATCACTTGTCCAGCTGCGCGGTGGCGGTGGACAACACCAGCTGTAGCCGTTCATGGAGATGAATCTGTGGTGGTACAAAGCTTTGCTTCCATGAACAGCCGCAAAACGATTGAATCCTTTGCAAATACCTGTCATCTACAATAATTTCAGTAAGATACCGCCCAAAATTTGCAGGGATGGCTGTCCAACCTGTGGCAACTGTAGAAACACTCAAAACAAACTGAGGTACTGAGCTATCGGGAAGCAGAAAACAATATGTTCCATTCCCTCTGGAACTGCACATACAACACTCAGAATAGAGCCAACCTTGTTTCGTTTAACTGTAAAGCAGATTGAATCTATTAAGACAAGCAAACCAAAAAAATGTCTAATTTCGGGGTCAAAAAGAATGTTTATTTTTCATAGTATCACCCATGCGAGAATCAAACAGCCAATACAAAGAAAGTGCTCTGGTAGTGTCAAGAGCCAATAATGCCTCATATGTACACGGCTCTAAGGAAGACAAAAAAAAAAAAGGGAAAAGGGCATTTAGTTCCCGCTCACCAAGGACTTGTTCGGTTAATCCATTATCCAAGGGTATTGAGGGAAGTAAATCCTCTCCAAATCCCCCTCGATCCCTTTCTCATGGGGATTAACCGAACAGCCCCATAAGGTTCATCTAAAAGTGATGGAAGGGGGATATAATAATTAAACACATGACATACTAGAACGTATGCTAATTACTAAGTTGATAAAGAGCAAGAAATATAACAATTATCAGATCAAATGTCCTGCCAGAAAAGAACATGTTTACCATCTCCTGAATTTCCATTCACCTCCTAAGCAAAACTACTGCTCAGGTAACATACATGACCATAGCAAATAAAAAGATGGAAGATAAACAAGTCCATACGTGCTCAATCGCTTATCCTTTTTTTATATATAAAATTCAGATCTGCATTCAGCATTTTGTCAGGACAGATATGGAGGCCAACATATTTCAAAGAATAAGGGTCTGAAGGACTTCATGCAAAACTTCATATATAACAATGCAATCCTCTAAGATATATCTACTAGGACAAATATTCTCATATGGTTGAATTACCACCATGATTCAATCTGTTGGTTAACACCTTGGCAAGATTCTCGAAACTATCACTGAGAACACAAATGGGCCTAAATTTTGTTTTGAGGTTACTCTACATCAACATGTTTCACACCAGGAGTACTTACAGCTTTTTTTCAATTCTCGACCCTAGCACGCTTGTGCCTCTCTTCAGGTAGCACCTTCCAATCAGTTAGCCTTCTAATGATATCAGAAAGTGACACAAAGCATGAATAACATCCCGACCCTGATGCATGAAGTAGACCAATATATTTGGCATCACAATTAAGTAATGGCGCTCCTGAGCAACCATTTGCAACAAATATGTTTGCCTCTATTAAATCCATATTGTAGCCAAACTCATTTCCAAAACTCGCATCAGCATATGACCTTGATTGGTGTGATAACTCCCCCATTGATGTAGCACGATTCATATAAGGAGGCCAAGCAACTATCACAACTGACTCCAATGGATCCGGCAGGTATTGGCTGGCTACCAAAGGATTGTGAGGAAATTTGCATGGTCCATCCAGATCTAAAAGATCTCTTTGGTGCACACGGCGAAGAAGCAAATCCTTTTTGCAATCAACTCTAGCGACTGTAGCATTTGCATAATTTTTTTTTCCTCAAACCATTGCGGAAGCTTTTCTCCTGATGATCACATATGAATCGTGCGGAAGCTTTTTTTCCTCAAACCATTGCAGAAGCTTTTTTTCCTCAAACCATTGCAATGGTTTGATTTCTTCAGCTGAAAGCGGATATTTCACGGTGTAAAGATGCTTGAGAACATGAGCACATGTTAGTAAGTAAAGTATGCCATCGTTCTCTGCTACCACGAAGCATGTTGCGCTTTCAACCAGTTGACTGAGTTCATCCTTTTTCACTCTATCCTCTTCCTCTTCCTCTTTAATCAAGAGGGTTTTTGAGCATCCCTCTTCTTTCATTCTGTTCAATTTCCTGATTCTAGCCAGACTGTCGAGTTTTTCTTTTACTGCATGAAGAGCTGGCTGAAACTTCACAAGAAGTATAGATCCTTTACATTCATCATATACCCATTTCTCTGCTGCATTTGAAAATGAGCTTGGACGGTGACGAGCCATTGTTATCACAGCCTGCGTTGGGAGTCACACCAAGTTATAAATGAATAAAATCATATTTCTCAACGGCATGACTAGTTTTATCCTTCAACAAACAGCCAACTAAGCAAAACATGGCATCTAATTCCACATTATACACTACCCATTTGTATTGATCAGACCAACTAGCTTTGAAGCTATGTTTACCTCCAACTCATTTTGAATCATAGGGGGTGGCAGAAAATAGGCAATCAATTGTGGGCAATTTACACACTATAATGCATGAGTGCTTGACCAATTCAATTTCAAATCAACAAAAAGAGGCAATAGAATGGGGGATTTGAGAAGTGATTCATTTCGGGATTCCCACCTGCTGTCCTGATGGCGTTGTGGGTGGGTGGGGGGGGGGGGGGGGTTGTCTGACCAGATAGCTGGTGCTGTGGAGGGGGCCGGGGGGTGGGGGGGACGCCTTCGTTGATGATGAGGTGAAGACTCAAAAGCAAGGCCGAGATCCACCTCCACCTGCATACACACCAAAAGGAAAAGCATTAGTCTATATTAAGAATTCATTTGCTGGTTCATACAATTTATACATTTCAAATGTATATCATATTTCTCTTGAGCTTTAGTGTGAGCGCCATTAACACTAGAACATGTTTATCAACAACACATCTAGTTTTGTCCTTCAACAGCAAACAAAGCAGAAAGTGGGATCTAAATTCTACAATATATGCTAGCCATGGGAAATTTACACGCTATAATGCATTAAGTGCTTGACCAATTCAATTTCAAATCAACAAGAAGGGCAAGCGAGTTGGGGATTTGAGAAGTAATTCATTTCAGGATTCCTACCTGCTGGAACCGTGCAGGGGGTTGGCTGCCTGAAAGACTGTTGGCGAAAAGGTGAAGATCAAAGCGCGAGGCCAAGAGTCACATTCACCTGCATACACATCAAAAGGAAAAGCATTAGTCCATATTAAGAATTCAGTTGCTAAGCTATGTGAGTCTCTCTTCTGTTCTGTTGGTAGTGTTCGGTACATGCACAGTTATTCCATTGAAAATTATTTGTAAGGTCTTGCTCTGATTAGGTACTTTGGTTGTGCATTCCTCACTAACGAGAATCTGATAGTGTGATCTTCTTGAGCTCTTAATGTGCAAGAAGTGGCCACAGCTCATGCTACAGAAAGTATGATTCACTAAAACTGGAACAGAACTGGTGATTGATTTGAACTTTATTTAGTATACATGAATAGTTTGCTGCTTTTTCTAGTCAGAATGAAGTTATCTGTTCACTCAGTAAACAAGGACTATTGTCTCCAAGGTGATGACAAGGTTTGTGTTTAGAGCAGTTGCTAAAAAAGAAATTGCTGGTGGTAATAAATCGTTGTTCCATTGGATTTGGATATCTTTTGCTGAGATTGTTCAGGACAGCCACTCTCTATGACCAGGAAAATATCAGTTCACTAGCTGAATGATGACACCAAGTATTAAGCAAGGTGATTATGAGCTTATTACTGCTGGGTGCAACGTTGACACCAGTAGTGCTGTATAACCATCTAGTCCACTCGAGCTTGGTGCTGGAAAATTTACGCATGTGCTGCAAGTTTCAGATGGTAAGGTACCAACTAACTACAAAGGAATGCAATCACATGATAATGCTGATTAACCTCCCAATACAAGGTTGTTTGGAGTGACAAGTGTTGGATGCCCAACACACTTGATATTAGCACCAGCAGATGGTAAGATTAAGCATGATTGTTTCTGTGGGGATGAGAGATGGCTTGATATTCTGGTGCTTCAACTTGTGACTATGTGTACATGGAAGGTTGATAGCTATGCAATTCCAGCTGGAGGTGCAATCAAGATGGATGTTTCTTTTATGCAACCTTTGCAATGTGTTCTATTCCAAACAAGACAAGGAAAGAGAGAGCGATGTGGACATAACTTCAGCTCCTAGGGATGTTGCTTATTCAGTAACCAACAATTGTCTATTGGAGGTCGTCAATTCTCTGTTCTTCTACAAAGTCACCTATCAGGAGCTACTCAAGCTGTTCTTCTATGGTACAAATTAATGCTAGCATACTGAGAGCTAATAGTACACTGGTGAATGATCTTTGGCATTGTGTGCACCCAAAAGAAACCCAAGAAGTGCTATTGCCATGAATCAAGGAGGTGAAAGCTTCCTCAGTTCATGTTCTTGGCTTGCAGACAAGCCAAAACTCAAGAAGAGAGAAATGATAGGAACTGAGCTACACCTTGGGGCATCACAAGTATTGGGCTGGCTATAGCTCAAGGGGTCAACTGGCTGCCATACAAAAGAAGCACAACCAGATGGAGGAAGCATCGATCAACAGAAGTGGCAACAGTGCCGACCTGGAGCGGAGCTTGGCTCCTTGTCGATCTCCCTCCCTACCTTCCTTCTTCCTCTACCTGGTCTAGAAACTTCTAGGACCTTCTAGCCCATGTATCCTTTCCATCTTCTACCTCCAAACCTCCACTATTAGAATACATGTTGCTAATGCAGTTCCTTATGGGATCTAAAACAGAAAGCATAGCTGGGAACAAGATTTAACTGGGGTTTACCAGTATTAGAAAAAAGGATTGCAAAACAGCTAACAGCTCTAAAAAGGAAAATAACAGCGCAACAACCAAAACACCAGGGTAGAGCAAGATGTCCCAACAGCATCGGCAACGTTCATCTCTTCCAGGGTAACGCAACAACAAAATGCCATCTAATCTAATCCAATCCAATCCCCGGTCCTCGAGGGCCTCAAACTATCAACGGCAACATGAATCGAATCGAATCGAAGATAACATCATTTCCAGGGAGTCCACGACACGACTATTTTATCCTTGAACAGCAAATGAAGCAGAAATTCACACTATACGTTAGCCATGGGCATGCTTGACCAATTCTGTTTCAAATCGACCAAAAAAAAGGGCAAGGGATTGGGGGATTGAAGAAATAATCCCAACCTGGTGGCGCCATGAAGGGGGTTGGGTCGGCCGGTGAGCTGGCGCTGTGGAGGGTGCGCAGGGCGATGGCCGACGCCTGGGCGGCCGTTGACGACGAGGTGAATTGTCGAGAGCCGCCTCCGCCTGCCGCCGTGAGATCGCGAGCGGCGACGGGCGGTCAAGCGGGATGAGGCGGAGTGGCGCGGACCCGCGGCACACTGGGCACGTCGGTGGGCTCGCCTGGGCGCAAGGGCGCGCGGCAAGGCCGAGGCGGCGCCGCCGCGTCGCCTGGTGCGCCTTGCGCCCTAAGGGTGGTGGCGGCGGCGTCGGGGGTTCGGGTGGACGAAAGCGGGAGCGGTTGGTGGTCCGGCGGTTAATTTGGGCCAAGATGGGGCAGCCCAGTTTCTCGCATACTCTCTAAAGAAAGCCCAATATACCGTTTTCCCCATTATTTTTTCAGAAGACTAGCAAAGGGTTAGAAGCTTACTTTGTTAGCTTAGACATCTGCAAAGAATCGTTGTAAACACAAGGAATAGGAAGCTTACGCTGTTCAACATAACAAAATAGAATATACCCTAAGCAAAAATTGCAAAAAAAAGTACTTTGCATAGGCTCGGTAATTTCTCTTCACCTCATATTTTCTTATGGTCATCGAGTGTGTTTCATTTCATAGACATGTGTATTAGCAACATAATCATGTCTTAATCCATATTTGTTCTTCCTCGCGCTCATCATTTAATCCAACTATTTACCGACCCCTTCCTACTTAAAGATCATTGGACAAAATAACATGACTGATGCTTGGCAAGTCCGAAGAGAAGACCGGACGGAGAAAGCCAACGACATGTACTAATTACATCTATAACTGGTAGAGTAGTAGTATATATCTCAATAAAACTGTATATATTGTGATGCATGCCTTGAAGTGATCTAGCTGAGGACCTTGTCAGACGTGACGAAGGTGGCCGGCGTGCTCGTCATCGTGCTCTACGCCGACATGGCGATCAGCCCGCTCAACCACCACCGTACATTTAGTAACGAAGTAACAGTGTCAACGTGGGGACGAGGACGAGGTGGATGAAGAGGACGTTTCTGATGCTGCTGCCAACACGACATGGTCGTTGTGGATCATGCTCCAGGCCTCACTGTTCAAGGAGTACCCCCAACAAGCTCCTCACCATGCAACTCCAGTGCGCCCTCAGCATGCTCCAATCGTCGCTGCTGGCAGCGGTGGTCGTGCAGGGTGACCCGATGGCGTGGCGGTTGCAGCTCGATGCCAGTCTTTTCGTCGTCGTCTACACATGCTTTGTTGGCGTCTCCTTCTACCTCCAGGCGTGGACATGTCACGCTCCCAGGAGGCGGACTCGATCAGCTGTCGGTCCCTTGCTCGTGCGCGAGCCAGGCATGACGTTGGCCATGTGGCGGATCTTGGACACCATGCACAACAACAAGCTAGGACGTGGCGATAATATGAACTGAACGATCTAGTGTAATCCAATACAATGTGGTACCTGCCATGTTCCCCGAGTCCAAAGTCCAAACCGATCTAATCTGATGAAGATGAAAACGAGTCTGTTGTTTTTTTTCCTTAATTTTATGTGGGACACAGACAAAGAAGTTTTCGGATTAGGATCTGAGCAAAGTGGGCCTGAACTAATCTGGGGAAGGAGCGATGTGTGAGGGAAAATTGGTCATTAGGTTTGGAGAGGGAGTGATCTATTTCTAATTTCCTATTTCCTATTTTTAGGGTCAGATGTGGGGAGGGAGAGGGATTTGGATGCAATATGGGGAGGGAGTGATGGCAAGAGAGCGATCTGATAAAAAAAATTGCGACAAAGTTAGATTATATTTTTGGTTTTCTATTTCCTATTCCTATTTTTAGGGTCGGTATATTAGGTAAGACGATAAAAACACTACGAATCTTTTAAGTAGGTAAAGAAATATACTTTTTTTCGAAGGAAAAAACCAATTTTATGGTATGTAGTGTGTACATCCTCCGTTCCAGAAAAGTCCAATCCCAGCTATATACTTGGACAAGCTATGTACTCCTTTGTTTCATCATATTATAAGTCTTTTTGACTTTTTTTCCTAGTCAGACTTTGTTAAGTCTGACCAAGTTTATAAAAAAATATAGCAACATTTAAAATACCATATTAGTTCCATTAAATCTAACAGTAAATATATTTTGATAAGTTTGTTTTGTGTTAAAAATACTACTATGTTTTCTTATAAACTTGGTCAGATTTAAAAAAAGTTTTAAAAAAAGTCAAAACAACTTATAATATAATATGAAACGGAAGGAATACCTAAAAAATAAATGTATGTTCAAACGGAAGGAATACCTAAAAAATAAATGTATATTCAGGTTTATAGTTAGGATTGGACTTATAAACCCATGTCACTGCGGCCGACTGCCTCTCACTACATGCTAACATGAACTTGCCACTTGCCCACTTCCCTTCTCTGTGCTTGCCCTTCTCGATGCAATCGTAGATCTGGAAGCTGCCTTCGCTCGGAGAGCCAACACCGGTCTGACAGGGCCAACGGTGGTCTGACTGAAGCTGATGGCGGTCTGACCAACCAGCCAACGGCGATCTGACCGACAAGCCTTCGCCAGTGCATTAAATGCACTGTAACGACTAGCCGTAACATTGGTGGGCGGTCTGACTGGCAAGCAATTGAGGTTGGGGATTTCAATCCCAACAGCTAGTTTTTGTGGGTGGGGGTATAAATACTCCTCCACCAGCAGCAAGGGGATTCTTTTGACACTTGCTTCACTTGCATACATCCCTTGCATCCACTCCCACACCATTTGAGCTTTAGTTCATCCATTGTTGGTGTTGGAGGTTTGATTGAGCCAAGACAAGTGCATTGCTTTATCGTTAGAGCTAGTGTGGCACTTGATCATCAGCTAGGTTGTTACTTGTTACTCCTAGAGGTTGCCGTCTCCTAGACGGCTTGGAGGAGTTGCCCGGTGACCTCTCCGAGAAGATTGTGGAGGAGGCCTGGTGTTGATTGTGAGTGGTTTAGAGTTCACCACCTTCGAAGTGAAGGAAGAACTACCTTAGTGATCGAGGCTTTGGTAGTCCACTTCGAGGCCGACTCTCACCTTGCCCACCCCTTGACGAAGGGGTTCAGTGGCTTCGTGGTTTGAGTGATAAAGTTGGGCTCGCCTCAATGCGGACGTAGGAAACCAACGAGTTTTCAAACTTCGGGTGAAAATTTTCTTGTATCTTGTCTCATTTACTTATTGCATTTATATTTGTGCAATTTACTTTCATAGAGACATACTTGAGTCTCATCATCCTAGGATTGCAAAACATAATCTAGTTGCTTAGTTAGTTTTATCCCTCATCAAACCTAGCAACTTAGGTTAGTTTTGATTATGTGCTATTTATTTTTAATATTGCCTATTCACCCCCTTTAGTCGATATCTCGATCCTACACTCGGTAGCACGGATATTCTTTTTATACGTGAAGGGCAGTCCACAATGCCAATGCATGCATGCAAGAATGGGACTCACTCCACTGAGTTTTCTATGCTTAGTCTAATCGTTGTTCCTTCAAGAAAGCCAGCCAGACATGACAATCACACCCACTAACTGACAAATACAGTACGGAGGTAAGAAAATCTTCATCCCAGTTGTCCTCGGGCCCACCTGTTAGCCACCGCACTTGCAGAAGTGGGCCCGAGAGGAGGATGCCGAGGGTGCGCCACATCACGCACCTTCTTTCTTCGGGGGCGATGTATGGCATGTGAGGAGCGAAATGCAATGCCGCATTCCCACATTGTGGATGAGTTGTACACCGGGTTTTTACCGTCTTGCAATTAATGTGGTGTGATGGTTTAAAGAAACTGATAGGACCCTGTCAACTCTCCATAAATGGGACGGATGCCTCCAAGGAGAGCCCGAGGCACGGGGTGTCCTTGGGGCCTCGAGGTATTGAAGTCTTGCCCTCGGGGCAACTCTCGTGCTCGGGTAACCCCTTGTGCTTGGGGCATCCCTGCGTGCTCGGGGCCTCTTTCATTGCCAAATGTAGATTTCTTTTATTGGACAAGTTTCTCGAAGATGTCAATGATGAAGGAGTTCATGATGGACATGGCTTGGGAAGAGATGCCAATGTTTGCGTGCATTTGCTTTGACACCTTGAAGATGTAGATTTTGTAGGTCTCCACACTCTTCCTAGCACATTGAAGATGTAGATCTTGTGTACTCGGGCGGCTAAGTGTGGGGACAGAAGTGCCCCGAGCACGTCCCACGAAGGGCTGCACATGCCCCGAGCATAGCCCACGAGAGGCCACCCCCAAAGACGGACGTGCCCGAGCACAACCCTCGAGGGGTTGTACCCGGGGGCAAGTGCCAGATATGTCCCGAGCAACCAGAGATGGGGACCATTGTTCTCTTTTCTTTGGTAGTCATCATCGCAAAAGGGTCGTCCTCGGCTCAAGCTCGAGTTGCGCAATCCCTGAGGTTGAGAGGAAAGGTGTCAACACCATATCTACTCGCAATTGAGTGGGGATCGGGAGGAGACTCGGCACCAGTGCGGATAGCAGGCCACGTGAGCCCACACCAGCAGGTGGGACCAAAGGAGTTGTGTTCCTCTTTCTCGTTGTGACACTCTTTGTCATTGGCCTTTTGGAGGAGCATGGACCGTCGATGGAGCTCCACCTCAGGCCAACGTTGGAGCTCTGCCTTGAAAGTCCGATGGAGAGTGGAGGCGAAGGGAGGATATAGGGATGATGTGGAGGTGGTGGGGCCCATTATCATGTGGGTCCCACAATGTCTTTTATTTTTTCATGGGACTGACATGTGGGACCCATAGATTATAGGGCTAAAATTTTATTTTTTTCACTTATAATTGCTACTAACATGTGGATCCCATTGAGTTTTTAATGTCACATAAGCGCATCTAACTATCACGTAGGATGAAGACTAGGTCAAACCACTATCAATACTGTTTGGGAGTCATTTTACACGGATTTTAATAGTTGGATAAAGCATCATATCTGATTTTGTGGTTGGGACATGCCGATTAGATTCGACTAGTTAAATTGTACTTTTTCTCCCAAAAGACGATCCAAGTTTGGTGCAATTTAGAGAATTTTTAGCATTTTTAATTTAGGTTTGAAAATATTGCAAATCTAATCTCCAATCGCCCTTCGGGAGGGCGAGATTTAAAAATCGCCCTCCCAGAGGGCGATTTTGCTGACGTGGCAGACGGCCGTTGGGCGTCGTCTGCCGCGTCGCGGCTTTTATGCGAATAAGTCCCTTGCCGCCCTCGGCAAGGGCGATTTTTCCCTGTAGCGGGGCCGCCTGCAAAAGGACGGCCGTCCTGGCAATTTTGCAGGCGGCCCCCTTGCCGCCCTTGCAGAGGACGATTTTTTCCTGGCTGGGCCCACATTAAACCCTAAACCACCCTCAAGGTCCCTAAGAAAAGGAAATCTTTTCTGAATTTATTTTTGTAATTCCTTTTTTAACCCCAATCAAAATTGATTCGAAGCACTTTTTGTTGCATTACACTTTTCGGAAACCTAAGAACTGGCAAAGTTCCACGCTTGTAGTTTGGTGAAGAAAGTTAGTAAACAAGGCAAGGATTGATTACGAATCTTGATTCTTGAAAGAATGTTTTCTCTCTTTTGTAACAGAATATCTACTATTTGATTTTGTATTTATTAGATATTATATTATGCTAACCAATTAAATTCTTTAAAGGTGGCATATACGGATCGTTTTTTTTCAATAATTCCTCCATAATATGTATTGTTCCCAATCTAAAGGAAGTTTGGCCATGTCATTTATAAATAAAGTAGAGGATAACATGTACAATATTTAACATGTTTTGTCTGAGTTAAGTATTATTCTAATTTGGGCAACAATAGCTTTATCACTTAGAGTTAAGTATTATTCTAATGGTTCAGCAGCTGTGTACCACATTGTTGCATAACACAGCATATATGAATGATACAATACATGGCATATGTTTCGTAAGAATTATTGCACGTAATTAAACCGCGGAACCTATCCCATGCATACATGATACAAATTAATCGGACTCGACGAGTCGATCCTCGGCTTTCCTATGGAACCCTTCTACGACGTTCAGCGTGTCTTCTATTTTCCCCTTCCTTCTCGTCGTTGTACTCCGTTTGTGTTTCGCATTCAGTTACTTTTAGGCCGTTATATTGGGGAATGACATTGTCGATCCACATAGTGAATCCGCACCTTCTTTGAATTCTCTGCTAAAGAAACACATGTTGTCAGTTAGAGTGGCAATACAATGAAGACGTTAACGGGATTGATAAAACGAAAGACGTACAACGAAGTCGTTGTCTAAGTTGGGCCAAATGAAATATCTCCTGCCATATGTTTGTGGTTCAAAGGAGGTAGCCATCTTGCAACGATCCCTACAACTGCACCTGGGACGCTCCGACCATTTAGGGAAACCTAGTGGGTTGTTCCTCCAATCTAAGCTTGCGATTTCGGTCCGACGTTCGTACTCCATCCATGCCTGAATGAATTGTTCGGTCGACTCAGGTTGCGTTACCGTTGAACCGATCGAAGCAGGTCTAACCGTATCGATCCACTCTTCGAATCGACACTGACGTACATTCTCCTGGTTGTACATTTATGACGTTAGGGGTTAGAAAATGAAAGAAGTGATTAGCTTGACTAGGAAAAAATGATACTCACGACAAAATCGTCGTCCACAATCTCAGGACACATGAAGCATCTTTGTCCTCGAGTTACATGTCTAATGGACCTTATCACCTGGGAACAGAGACCACAATGGCATTCTGGACGTTCCCGCCATGTGGGTAGTGCGAGCTAATCCAGAGGCCAATCCAAAGCTTCCGCAGCAACTCGACGTTGGTACTCAGCCTTCTGCTGAAGGTAGGCTGACCTTGTTTCGCTAAGTAGGTAGGAACGTGTTCCATCGGTTCGTGGGATCTCCGTATCTATCCACTCAACGAAGTTGCACACTCGACGATATGCCTACGTGCTGGGCCGAAAGGATGGAGTCGCCAGTCGAGACGCTCAGCAAATGGATGATCCATTCTACGTAGAAGTGTAGGAAATAGAAGAAAGATATGAAGAGCGCGTATTCGGAGCTATGTAATATATAGTGGAAGAAGCAGAGGCACATATCCATCTAACGTGAGTTCACTTATTGCATGGATTTGACAACACGTTCATGCGGCAGCGCAAATTGAATGATTCTGTCGAACAAAGCATCGGCAAAAGCTGAGTCGGGACGCCTTCACGCGCCGAAAGATGATAGCGACGTATCGTAAACGTTTGCCACGGGCCAAAAACTGATAGTGACCAATCGTAGACCTCTGTCACGCGCCGAAAGTTTTTCGTCGTTTCGTTGAGTAGATGTAGCGAATGACATGAAAGGTTTTCGTGACATATGAGTATGACGACCGAATAGAGTTATATACAAAGAGGTAACACAAAGTTACTAAGTGTAAATATTACAAACATGTAGCACTCATATTCTACTGGCGAGGCCTCTTACCCCTACCCCTCCTAGCCTGCGCCCTAACGTGCCCCTAAGAGTACGTCAGCCTGTCAGTAGGCACGACACGACCAGCGCGGACATCTGGTGCGGGCGTCTTCTGTGGCTGCTCCTGGCTCTGTGGTAGTGGTGCTCCACCAAGCTGAGAGGTGCCGAGAACGTCCTGCTCTAGGTCCTCCAGGTCGTCGAAGTCGTCGCCCACACCAAACCCCCCTGCATCGCCCGCACCGGACCCGCCCGCCTGCGACGATGATGCGCCCGAATGGAAAATCCCTGCCGAGTAGTATCCTCCTGGAGATGTCAAATGTTAAGCAATAGTCATGACAACTAGTACGTTTGTAGTACTTATCGGAAGACGCTTGCTCACCTCGCGGCTGACTGAAGGGAGGAGGGATGGACGAACCGCTCGCTCGAACAAAGGCTGACGTGCTGGGCCGAGTCGCGAACGGCCGACGGATCGACGATCCACTCGCTCCAGCAGAGTGTCCTGTCGGTAGCGTCGGACCTACTAGACATTTAGTTTGTAATAACATGGCCAAGGTTTCGCATAGTGAGAAGGTATGGAACTAACCTGTGGACGCACCAGCACCGTGCGATGTCGATCCTGGTGTCGGGCCGCGTGGACGTGGAACTGCAGCTGCCGGCGGAGGTACCGCGTCCACAGCCGAACGACAAGAGAAGACGCGCAAGATCGAACGCATCTTCGTCTGCATCCGCTCGAACGTCAACCTCTGCTCAACATCGTTCAGGTGCAGTCCAGCGTCCAACCTCAGCATCACCGCGTTGATGTCGGCGTTGATGGCGCATGCAGCGTCAGCCTGCGGGAATCATTATTAATTAGGTTTGTCACTCTCATATATACCAACCGCGTAGTACGAAAGTAAGAAGTGCGAGATACATGGACGTACCCCCATGAAGTACTCCTGGTCACGGTGCACGGGGTAGATGTCCCTGACGCTTGCCTGGTGTAGCTGTGGAGCGGCCGGGGTGAAGGTCACGCGGGCACGTGTGCGCGGCAAGTACCACCGTAGGTAAGCAGTGTAGTTCTCCTCGGAGTGTGGGTAGATCTCGGCAATCACCTCCTCGGTGGCTACCAACCAGTCCTCCACGTACGAGTTGATCCGAGGTACCCACAATGTCCCTGCCTGCTGTCCCCGTTGAGTCAACCTGCAAAGAACATAATGGTCATCGAACGTTCAAAAGTAGTCGACATAATAATAGTAAAGTTGAAAGAGAAGTACTCATTGGTGGTCCTGGGGGGGGACGGGAATCGGTACGTTCACTGGAAACCCCTGCCTCAATCCGAACTGCCTCATAACACGGTAAGGGCAGTGAGGCTTGACGTATATGTCGAACACCAACGGCACCACCGTCAACCAGTACGTCGCGTCACGCGTGCAGAAAGAAGACAGACCTAGAGGTGCTCTCCCGGCGACCACCTGCTGCGTGTAGGGCTCCTAGACGACGTCCGAAGGCTGTAGACGGTCGAACTCTAAGACCAACTCCGGGTAGTTTCGTTCGACCTGGACGTGGGCGTAACGGCGCTGCGACACCCAGAGAACCAACTGGTTAGAACATCAGTCGCACATAATCTAAAATTTGAAATGAAAACAATTTGTACTTACATTGCGACAGCACCAGTACGTGTCCATCGTCGGCCCGTCGGCTTGGTCAACGGCTGCGGGTCCTGAATCGTACGCAGCGGTGTCGATGATCGGTCGGCCGATCGCAAACCGCTCAGCTGCCCAGAGCTGAATAAGGAGAGGGCAGCCCGTGAATATCGTTCCAGGATCTGTCTTGCAGCAGGCCTCGCACAGCGCACGGTACGTGGCTGCAAGGACTGCCGAACCCCAGCTCCACTGCGGCACGTAGCCTAGCTCCGCATCCGCGATCGCCTGGGCGTAGTGGATCAGGGCCCTGTCTACTGCGTGACCGGTGGTGCTAGTAAACATCACCCAACCAAACATCCACAGTAGGTACGCCTCTAAGGAGCGTCTCAGCGAATACTCGTCGGCGTCGGGGTGGAGCTTATTGGTCTATAACAAAAAGCAAACGATGTTAAAACTCATAAGATTTCTAGGAAATAACAAAGTGTAAAAGTTAACTTACTGTGAACTGCAATAGCCAAGCCTTCGTAGGCCCGGCGGTGGTGTACGTGTTCAGGGGAGCAACTGCCGGGATCCCAGGTAGCCTCATCACGGGAGCGAATCGCTCTGTGATATCGTCCCCCCAGCCACCCCCACCGTCCACTGGGCCGACAGCCTCCCCGGCTAGTGGAAGCCCTAGCAGGTACGTAACGTCCTGCAGCGTAGGTGCCATCTCCCCACAGGGTAGATGGAAGGTGTGCGTCTCTGGCCGCCACCGATCTACCAAAGCAGCTAGCAGCGACCGGTCCGCATCCCAGCGCTTCGCCGGGTCGTTCTCGTCCGCCCGCGCCTCAACAAGCCTGCATATCGCGATCAGGCCTGCCTCATGCAACCTGCATATCGTCAAGTTGAACATTAGTACCACATATGTGCAGTGAAGCCAAAAAATGCCATCAAGTAATTAAGTTTGATCATACCACGGAACGTGTCGCGGATCGGCACGCAGCAACTCGTGCGACGGGCGTTGACGAAAGGTGGTAAGCTGCGCACCCTACACCGCCGACAAGTACGAACGGTGGCTCCTGTCCAGTCCCCTACTGAGGAGAGCTGGTGTATCGTCCACCATACCTGCATACATAAGAGTGATTAGAAATAAGCAATTGATAACGAAAAAAACATTACACAAATTGTTCATTAAAATGGTAATTCATAACACAGATACATTACACAAATGACAACAACATTACAATAGTTCATGTCTCACAGGGATAAATATTACACACATGACAAATGACAACAACATTATAAATATTACATCAATTGGATCACCGCTAGACTAAAAGGCTGACAGAAATAATCAAGTCATTGCATCGCCAGCCGACGACGTAGTCGCCGCACGAGAACACCTAGGACGTGGTCGCCTCGTTGTTGTTCCTTCTCCCGATGGACGGCTGCCATCGGTTGCCTGTCCAGATAGACCTGAACCTGTGACGGTTGGAGATTGCGAATTCTTCGGGCATTTCTTGTAAGTATGCTCGCGCTCATCGCATTTGCTGCACCGTAGAGTCCTCCCCCAACCTCCGACTCGTCCATGTCATTTCTGATGCGTCTCGACTAACGCCGTCCCTTTTTTAGCCTTAACTTCGACGGATCTGCAATGTAGAACACTTGTGGCCTCAGAGTTGTGTAAGATCCAGATATCCCGAACCCATATATCTCCTCCTTCCATGTATAAAATATTGCTTCTTTCCTGTAGTAGGGTGACACATAGATATCAGGAAGTATGCCGCAATCCCCAGCTGCTGCAAGTACGTGTGAGCAAGGCAGATGTATAAGTTTGGGCTTCATGCAGCTACAACTACAACCGCCCTCCGCATGAAGCACACATTCCTGCACAGCTTGAACGCGGTTGATTCCGCGCCTTCTCCTGTCGACACACATGATCTCGTACCTATGAACTTGGGTACCTTGGGGAATAACTCTATGCTTCATAGCCTTTGCTATTTTGTCTTGCATATACTTCGTCACCACATTCCCAAATACAATGTTGTTATCAGTCATCGAAGGGGCAATTTTCTTGTATCTGTCCCTGAAGTATGCCTGAGTGCCATGAAGGATAAATTCCACAATACCGACCAGTGGGAGTCCTCGCACTCCTCGCATCACCCAGTTGTACACCTCGATCAGGTTGGTTGTCATTATACCATATCAAGACCCGTCAGTATCATACAACAGAGACCACTTTTCTTTCGGTTCATTCTCTATCCACTGTGAGAAATTATGTATTGATGATGCGGACCTTCTTCTCATTGTTGGCGGATCATCATGTAGTGGACCAAGAGGTACTGGAGGATCGTCATCCTGTGGCCGACGAGATTGCTCGTCGGTTTGCTTCGTTGTTAGCTCATCCAACCTCCTCCACAACTCATTGAATTTTTTCTCTTGATTCTGACCACATAGCCTCTTAAAGAGATCCATCAGATGCTTGTTCTTGAATTGTTTGTAGAAATTGGCTCCCATATGATGCATGCACTACCTACTCCGAACATGATGCCACCTAGCTGGAAGTCCCCTCTCCGGCCAACCATTCTGCAGGTAGTCAATTGCCTTCAACATGCCCGCATGACGATCATGAATGAGGCAAACATTGGGCCTCATACGCACGACTTGGCAGCGAACTCTCTCCAAGAACCAATACCAGCTTTCAGTGTTCTCACTCTCGACAAATGCAAACGCCATAGGTAACACCTGGTTGTTTCCATCGGCTCCAATCGTCGTCAGTATCTGACCTCTGTATTTGCCTGTCAAAAAGGTTCCATCTATGCACAACACAGGGCGACAGTGCACAAATGCGTTGATGCAAACACCCAGCGAGAAAAAGGCTCTTTGCAGCACGCTCTTGCTCGGGTCATTAGACGATGAAAAGGTGTCATAATAGGTATTGGGGTTTCTCTGAGCAATGGTGCTTAACAGACGAGGCAAATTATCATACGATGCTTCAAATGTGCCATACCTCATCTCCAAAATCTTTTGTTTCGCTCTTCAAGCCTTGTAGTAGCTTATAGTATACTTGAATTTGTTTTCAATGTGCCTAATAATGAAGCCCGGTTCAAAGTCCGTGTTACAAAAAACATCGCTGTACATCTCACCGGCAACAAAAGCTGAGGTGATGTTGCAGTGATACTTATCAACCCCTGGCAACCAACATGTGTGCTCACCAACAATGCTCACTTTCCAATAATCATTCCATTTTCCCTTATATGCATGAACATGCCACGGACAATCATCCTTCGTGCACTTCATGTCATACACATAGTTGGTAGACTTTACCACCCTAAACTCTCTATGCAAGGAGACCGCCCAATGCTTCACCGTCTCTTTCATGTCTTCCTTATGAGCATACCTGGCACCCTGGATTATCTCGTTTTCCTTGTATTCAAAGGATGCTTGCTGCCCCTCTGAGATAACAAGTTGAGAGAAATCAGCTTTTGTCCAATCAACGGGCATTACATCTTCTTTCTCGTCCGATGATTCATCGCCCTCCACCTGCTCATTTTCAGAATCTTCCCTCTCCATTTCCTCCACAATTGCTTCGATTCTCTCCCCCTCGTCCGCCACGCCTATTGCCTCCTCCAACCTTGCTTCATTACCCCCAGTTCGCATCGATGGTCCAACATTCTCCACAGCATTGCTAGGATCTTGACCATCCTCTGTTTGCACTGTAACATTGCTATCGATTTCATGCAATACCACAAAAATAACAAGGGGCCAGGACCTTTCAAAGACCATCTCCACATAACGTCTCCAGGACTCAGTGTTATCTATAGGCATTAGTTCCCAATAATATCCTTCTGTTGCACGATTGACTACAACGGATAGGGACATTGTGTTCACTCTTATATCCACTTTAAATCCACGTAGTAACCAACTATAGACTGACTCAAATGTTTTATCGGCTGGCCTATCGATGCCCTTCGATTTCATACTAAATTCTGACAGATCAACACCATCTCGACCATATCTAACGTTGCCTTCACCGTGAACTATCTGAAATATGACCTTACTTGCCATTGTGCCTGATAAACAGTTTCAAACTAAGTTTATTTCATACTACGAATATGTTGCCTAGATCAATCTGTGGCTAAGTTAAATTCTATAACAATATGTTCTCTATTCTAGATCTTAAAATATACTGAATTGGTTTGTTCATCTAGATCTACCGCCAATCATACTTATTTTCTACATATGTTCATCCAAATCGGTCAAATTACCTCAAATAAATCATGTCGTAATTTATAAATCAAGAACTAAGTGCTACACATCTATTCAAATATTAAACAAAATTCTACACAAAGAAATGTATACATAGATAAGGATATATCCTACATATGTTCATCTAAATCGGTTTGTCCTAGGTCAAATTGGCTAAAATAAATCTTGCCCTAATTTTTAAATCCAGATTATAGTGCTACACATCTATTTAAATAATATGGACATAGATCATAATATATTCTACGTAGGTTCATCTAAATTGGTTCGTCCTAGGTCAAACTCCCTAAATTAAATCATGCCCTAATTTATAAATCTAGATCTGACTACTAAACAACTATTCAAATATTCAAAAAAATTCTTTTTTTCTAATATTCTACACAAAATAAATAACACAAATATATAGTGGGATATTGTATTTACCTGGGATCGAGTATGCACACCGACAGGGCTTCGCCGCTCTCCTTCTTCCTCACTTCGCCGCTCTCCTTCTTCCTCACCCCTCGCTCTGTTTTTTCTTCTGGAGTCTCGAGCGCTGCAAATGACGGCCTCCTCAGTGAACTAGGATTATATAGGGATGTGGCCAAAAATCGCCCTTGCAGAGGGCGAGATTTGGCAAAAATCGCCCTCTGTGAGGGCGGTAAGGGGCCGCCTGCAAAATTGCTAGGGCGGCCGTCCTTTTGTAGGCGGCCCCCTGTTGCTACAGGGAAAAATCGCCCTTGCCAAGGGCGGCAAGAGACTTATTTGCATAAAAGCCGCAACGCGGCAGACGGCGCCCAACGGCTGTCTGCCACGTCAGCAAAATCGCTCTCTGGGAGAGCGATTTTTAAATCTCGCCCTCCCAGAGGGCGATTGGAGATTAGATTTGCAATATTTTCAAACCTAAAATTATTTTTGCAAATCTTTAAAAAATAAAAATTAAAAATGCTAAAGCTTCCAATTTAGATGGCTACATTGGTAGCGATCCAATCTGGCCTAAGAGTTGTGATGGGCCTGAAATGCGCCGATGGTCAGGCCTGCCACATCACCACTTTCACTTGGGCCTAATACTCCTTTGTAGGGCCCATCTCAGGATACCGAGTTGCTAACCCCCCAAACCCCAGCGACCCGGCGGCCAGATCGCGAGCTGGGAAGAGGCGGCGGCGGCGATGAGCGCGGGGGTGGGAGGGCTGCGGCAGCTGCTGGCGGCGGCGGTGACGACGGGGGTGGCGGAGGCGCGGGCGGCGATCTTCGGGCACGCGCTGAACCCGACGGGGAAGCGCGCGGCGACCAAGCTGCTGCGGAAGAAGATGGTCGGCGAGCAGGTCGCGCAGTGGTACCCCTACGATATCAAGCGCGACGACCCGCTTGTCATGGCGCGCGAAGAGAAGGCGTAAGTGTTCTCCCCCACTGAGCTGTACTAGTTGCACGCGTGCTTGCTCGCTGGCTGATTGTGCCCACCATGTGTTCGTTCATTTGCTTCACGGGGAGGGAGGTGGTCTGGGTGACGCCCAGGGGGTCTTGTTGATATGCCTAGGTGACGAACTACAGGAGAGTATCCAGGATTTATGCTCTGTTGAGGGTAGTTTCTGCGTCATGTGCTCGCCAACTGTTTGTTGATATGCCTGAGTGTGGTGACTTCTGTTGGATCATCCTTGAGAAATGCTTGTCGATGTGCATCAGCAACGCGGCTTTTGTGGCTGATATGTCCTGTTTTACTCATCCGTGTAGCCATGGTAGGTTTACCGGTTGTCTGCTGTGTTGAGTACCATGGCATTTTACCGATTTCCACTTGCTAGGTGCATAGTCTTTTGGTAGGGGATTGGTGATGGTGGTATGATTAGGTGAGGTTGTGGATCCATTGGGTTTGAAATGAGTAGTATTATCACTGCACTCACCATTGTTCTTGGCGCACTGTGAATATTATTGTTTGATTTTGATGGCTGCGTAGCTTCGTTCTTAGTCTTGAGGGAACAAGTTCAAGCCTGGTTTCTGTTTACAATGGATTCATTAGTCACCAAGTATAGTGAGTTGAACTTCCGCACGCATGATATAACCACCAAAGGTTGAGTTCAGCTTTCCCAACTTTGACTCAAAATTCTCTGAAATACTGTATTGTTATAATTTGATAGAAATGATTGATATAATCTTTACCACTCTAATTATGGTGTACAGTATGTATGTGGATTACATTTAGTTGATTCTCGTTGTATTTACTGTTTTTAAATATATTGCTACAGTGTAGAAGTGCTTCCTGCTATTCTTGTCAGTTTGATTTATTGTCATTCTCGTTGGTGCCTTCTGCATTTCAAGTCGTAACTGTGTAGCATGATTTTTTTGTAATGAACATCACATCTCTCTTCTATAGGCGTTTGTCAAAGCTGGAAATGCTTAAGCGTCGTGGGAAGGGTCCTCCAAAGAAGGGCCAGGGAAGGCGTGCGGTCAAGAGAAGCAAATAGTTTCCTTCTGCATACATCTGTTCCTGGCGTTCATCTTGTTTGGGCGCTATAATATTTCGTTGGTGTCGGCAATGTACCCTTTCTAGTAGGTCAAACAAGATCCATTTCACCACTGATATGGCAATGAATTTGCTTTCCCTCATCATAAAACTGATGTATTTTTGCTGTCGCGTGAATGCAAGACAGATTTTGATTGCTCGCTGTGCTGACAAAATTTAGCTTTGGCTCAAAAAGTTGCATTTGAGTATACCACTTGGTAACCATAGTTTTTGTCCTCTCTTTTTTCTCATATACAGAATTCGTATTTTGGTACTGAAATCCTACAACATGTGCAAACCTTTACTTGCATGCAAAGCTCAATTTTGGCGGTACAATGAAGGCTCAATTTTGCCAGTACAAAAGAAAGTATGAACATGACTGGTTCTCTATTCAGCTAAAAGGAAAGGGAAAATTATCATAAATCTACTATCTGATCTGAGCAATAAATTGTGTTTCTTACATTTGGACTCTTCACATCCTAAACTAATCCTATCATTACAGTCATTCACAGGACACGCAACGCCAAAGCTCCTCTCAATCGCCGGCGGCCTTGTCCGATTTAGGCGACACGTCCATCACCGCCGCCGCCGCCGGCGGCGCAACGGGCGCCGGCCTGACCCTCCTCCGCATGGCGAGCACGGTCATGCCGCCGTCGAGGCGGACCATGTAGGTGCGGTCGTTGCGGATGGTGACCGTCCCGCCGCCCACCCACGCGCCGTTGCGTAGCACCTCCACCGCCGTCCCCGGCGGCAGCAGCGGCGGCAGCGGCGTCTCCTTCCTCTTCCTCTTCGTCTTCGCCTTCTTGCTCCCCGCCGCCGCTGCTCCGCCGCCGCTCTTCCACGGCGGCGAGCTCTTCCTCGCCGCCATTGCCACCACCGTCGCGCTCGCGCGCGATCGCTCGCTCGCTCGCCCTGATCAATGGAGATCAATCGGCGTTCTGCTCGATCGGCTGCAGGTCGAGGAGAGAGACGAGGACTCGTGGATTCGTAGGGTATTTGTAGGCGGCTGGTCGCTTGTCCGCTAGGTGAATCGGAGTCCGACTCGGATTGTGTTTGACGTCACGTCACGTAACGCTACGTAAGATACGAACGACGTGCTCGATCGGTAGATGGATGCGACCGACTCGACACGATGTACATGACGGGCTAAAAGGCGTTAGCCGTGCACTGCAACTGCTTGGTACATGTATGCCATGGACGCCATGGCGGCGAACTCTTGACATTTCTGCAAGTCCGAGTTGTCACTGCTCTCGTGTACAAGACACATGGCTTGTTTGGTTGCTCACATCTTTCTAGCCTGTCATGTACGAGTCATCCAGACTGATTTTGGTCTGGATGGATAAGATGCAAGAGAGATTGTTTGGTTGATTATATCACTTAGGACGTGATGAAATGAGATGTTGTTTGATTAGATGTACGGTGAGTTTACTCCATCTTCTTATCTATGCTTAGTATTTAACCTCATAAATTGTTGTAAATTTCATATTTTACTCTTTAGTTTATTAGCCGCAATCAAAATATAAATTTTAAAAGTTGATTTTGATGTTTTTATTATAGTTTATTTTTTAATTGTTAGGAATAATAAGCGTTATGGTTTATAATTAGCTTTAGGCAACACGGCTTATAATCAGAACGAAGCATGAAAAGCAAAAAAAAAAAAGAATGAAAAAGTGAGAAGAGGTCTCAACCAAAAGTAAGCGCTGCTCCGGCTAAATCTCGCCGCGCACGGCGTCGACGCACCGGCCGCCGTTGAACACCGCGGCGGCGCTCCCGTTGCGCGCCACGGCGGCGCCCGGGAAGCTGAGCACGCACGCGAAGTCGCTCTCGGCGCCGTTCTGCACGGTGGCGACGTCCACCTTCACGACGTACCACCCGGCGGCCCTGTCCCGCGCGAGAGCCGCCGCCACGGCGCGCGCGCGTCGGCCGGGCGGCACGCGCTGAGTCCCCGCCCACGCCGCCACACGGGCGTCGCCGGCGCCGGCGCCGCGCACCGTGATCCCGGGAAGCGCCGCGGCGTCGCCGAGCCGCTGCCCGGCGTACGACGGCGCCGCCCGGAGCGCCGTGCACCGCCACGTGTAGAGTCCGCTCGGGTTGTTGAACCGGAGCGTCGCCGAGAGGTTGTACGCCACGGTGGACGCCGCGGCGTCGAAGGCGAGGAGGCGGAGCTCGGCGGAGGCGACGTAGGGGACAACGTGGTGCGGCCGGAGGAGGAGCCGCGGCAGCAGCGACGGCGCGAGGACGAGCACCGCCAGGAGAACGGCCAGCGGCGCAAGGCACGCCGCGGTGGCGGCTGCGGCCGCCGCAACGCACTGCCGCCGCCGTGCGCTCGCCGGCGGCGGCACGGGTGGCTGATCGGTGGACATGACGTACACCAAGGGGAGTGGATTGCAAATTGCAAATATGCTAATGAGCATGCAATGCAGAATAGTGGGCTTTGCTTTGCTTTGCTCTCCTCTGCTCCTTGAAAGAATAGAAGCACCATTGCAAAAGCAAAAGGAGAGAAACCAACCAGTGCACACACATCTTGTTGCAGCAGAGCAAACCATGCAATTGACAACGCAGCATACTGATGATTCCATGATTAATCCAGCACTTTTGCTTTAACAGAATAAATTAACATACCAGAATATTGAAAAGGAGGGATTCCAGGAGAGAAAATTAGTTCATGTTCCGATCAAAACTTTTACATGAATGAATATATAACAAGTGCGTAAAAACAGGGAGATTAATGAGACTCTAGGACCAGTGAACAAAAACAAAATTGGCGCTAGGCCTCGTTCCATTATTATGTTTCTGCTAAATTTCTGATCCGGTTGGGCTCCCGTGATTGCTAAAGTCATCGTCGAGAGATCTCCTCGTCGATTCCCACAGCTGAGACTCGATTCCCAGCTTCCTCAGCTCATTAAGTCCTCTCTCAACTTGTTTACATAATTTTGCAAACAAGAAAAGCATCAGATAAAGCAAAGGATTTAACAGGTAAAATTTGTACAAGACAGTCAAAACGAGAAGTATATGATTTCAAACTTTGAACGAATAGTGCAAAGGATGGCAGTCATGAGTGTTTGAGACAAGAGTTCGATCATTGTTCAGAGAGGGAGAGTACCTTCTATGATATCGATCGTAGAAACTGGGTGATTGCCTTGTTCTATCCAAAACTGTAGCCGCTCATCAGCTATATCTTCTTCTATGTCATGACTTTTGGCCCGTCTCCAGAAGTAGGTTAACCATGACTGCCATATATATTCATAAGTTCTTGGACATAGCAGTTCTGACCAAAAACGATTTTTTGTGCAACATCACATGGATGACAGATTTTGGTTTAAAGAAAACAAGGATGCCAGATTGGTTTTTCACCTGCTTGAAGCGTATGTCGTCTTGCTCTTCCTCACTTAATTCTAGGACCAATGACAGCATGTAATTAGAAAGTGAAATTGTTCTTCCTGGGCTATGGATGTAAAAAGGAAAATTAGTAAAGTAGAACTAACCCAATGACTCTGGAGGGTTCTGGCCTTCAGAAGATGGACCTGCAGTAATTGGAAACTTAAGTCATAGTAAAACTATATGACATGTCACGCATTGCTGCAGGCCATTGATGTGCGTAATACAGTTGCAATATGCGGACTGGAAGTTGTATTCATCTAATGGAATCAGGTCAACATAGCGACATAATTTTTTGGAAGTATCGGTGAATTGTGCAAGGATGATTCTAGAAAGCAGTTCTAATCACAATAAATTGCAATTCTTCAGCACATGAATAGAGATCATTGAACTAAGCATCTAGGTTAACATTAAATATCATCTAATATTTTGTGGTGAAGTTATTTCTTATGCAACATCTGTATAAATGAGCTATCTTGTAAACATGGTTTTGTTCATGGTTTCACAGTCAGTCAGTGTATCACTTCTCAAAATCCCAAGCTATGCTATGTGTTAAACATCAAATTGTCGGTACCCTCACAGTGAGGCTCGCAGACATTCCCCATGTACTGAATATTGAGAAAAAAATATTTTATGAGTTTATCTTGATAGAGATAGAGAAATATTTTGATATCAGAGACCCAGGAATGTCATACAACAAAAATATTATAAGATAAAAGAATAAGAAATGAGTACATTTTGGAGAAGCCACCTGAGAGAGGTCTGATGCGTCGATGTTCTGATAAAGCAAGCATGACTGCATCCTCTACCTTCAAAGGGGATATTAAATTATTGAGACCGCAACCCAAATAAAGAAATATAATTCTCTACCATTTCGTGTGAATATGTAAAAGAAAATTCGTTGACACATATATTACATCTGATACATACAACAGAATGACACAAAGCTAGTCAATCTAATAGTAGTAATAGTCTAGTAGCACTCTGAAGTTTCATACATCACTTTGCACTTCACTAATTACAAAAAAAGTAATGCATGAATAGTGAATTGGCAGTCTCTGTATCACCTGATGCGACTGACAAACCAAATCAAAATATTTTGAACTAACTTCATCAACACTAGAACTGACTTCAAAAATTGAGAGAGAATTGACAGAAGATAACTTTCACATTCTAGAAAATTGTCAATGCAAATTTATGAACAGAAAGGAAATGAAAGATGAACAAAATATTCAAGTACACAGTTTTATTTCTGGACCATGTATCTCACCAAACTTGTCATGTGGTATCACATGGCCTTCGAAAGAAAGGTACAAACTAGATGAATATCAAAATAATAAGTAGCAAGAAAAACCTTGAGTGAAGCTAATTCACGTAGTCCTCTCTCAACTAAAAGCATGCTCTCAATATTTCCATCTCCACCCATGTCATTCAAGTGATTTGCATCAGACATTTTGCTTTTGGTCTCCATGTCAGCATGATCTGCATTTTATATGAACAATTTTGTAGAGCAGATATGTAGTGATTGAAATGATGAATTTGTATGAGCTATGTACACTTGAAAAGAATGATGCTTCATCTGATAACATCATCATGAAAAATGAAGGAAATAAATAAAAGATCAACCTTCTTGATGAGAACTTTAGTACCTAAAGCAAAAAAAGGAGCAAGTTACTTTGCACGTTCAGGATACAGAAGTCCTTGGAATCATTCAGTAGTTGCATGGTGCAAAATTAATAGTGGCAATCATCCACTATTGCAGCCACAAATTAAATATCAGAAAATGGACAGCCAACTTTGAACAACTCAAGTACATTCTCTAGTTTTATTTAAACTCTTACTAGCTATTTGACCTACAGAAGTCTTTTTTTCTCAAACACGGGAGGAGACCTGCACGTCATTTCATTAAGAGAGGAGAAAAGCAAAAACAGCCAGGTGCAGCAACCTTACATGACCATGCACAACCAAAACAACAGCCTCATGTGACCTTACATGACCAGAACATCAATCAAGCATGACCAAAGAAACAACTAAAAGACGCCTCACACAACCAAAGCAACAACTAGACAATGCCAAACATGACCCTTAACCGACCAACATAATGCCTAGAAGCAAACAAACAACTCCGACCAGCCACAACCAGAGATGAGATTCAAATCCCACCAGAAAAGGCCTCACAACCACAACCGTTGGCTCCCACGGAGGTGGTATCAATAGATGCTTCAAGTAACATCGGATCCCACCCATCTGCCATGCAAGCCTTGATCATTGAATTCATCTCCTAATTAAGGTGGACCTACTGATGTTAAAGGATTGCTTCATTCTATTATGTCCTTCGGCACTAAGTCTTGGCATTTTATCTAAGAAAATCATACATAAGTTTTTCTCAATCTAAGCTATGAAGTATCCTGATTGGTGATAATTTGGGTCTCAATTCCATGTCCATAAGATAGCCAATGGTTATAATCAAAGCACTTGTAGAGTAACTGAACATGAGATACTTGAATCAACATCTTCACAAAAGAGAGTTTTTGACAAGGAACCTGACCTGACAATGTTCCATCTCTAGCTTTTTGCCCAATTGACAGGACAACTTCAAGTGAAAGTGGTGCAAATGATGACCAGTATTCTTGTTTTTCTTCCGCAATATCAGAATGTATACCTGATAGAAAAAAACTCAATTTAGCTAGCCATAGAAAAAATGTAAACAACAAATTTATTTTTGAAACAATTGACTGCCTAAAAAGGAAAACAGTCTGAAAGACTATACTCCTCAACATCCTGACATTAATCTGTAACAAAAAATTAATAAACAGAAAAGATACGAAGCTTCATAGAAAATCATGGTATCCAAGTAATGAACACACTGCTACACAAATATACTTACTCAATTTAGTTATTTGAAAAAGCATATAGAAGTAGCAAGGCAGCAAGAACAATATTTTAAAGGTAAAATATATAAAGCATCATGCAATCTTTTGCATGTGAATTTAAAGGACAGAACAGGCAAGGGCAATAATGCATATCTTGATTCTTTCAGTCTTAAAGTTTACATCTGTTTAAAATTTTATGAATTTACTTCCTTTTTTACTTTTGTATCGTACTTGTAGAATCTCTACATAGTACATACATTTCAGACCTAGTTAGAATTAACAACAGAAGGAATACTCCCACTCTGTAAACAAGGATTAATAGTGCGAAGTATCTCAATACCAAGTCTAACACATAGTTTCCAGTAGCGAGCAAGCCAACATCTCTTTAGCACCACCTCCTCCTAAAAAGGATTTTCATAAACAGATTTAATGATATAATCATCTGCTACGAAATGTCAAAGTATAAATAGTGAGGCAAACATACTCACCATCTCTTCTTGAGACAGGACCATTCTATTGGTTGCTCCGTGAAGAGATCTCATGACTGATCCTGTACTTTTTAGACGCTGAGATACAGATGATACAGAATTGGCAACCTACCCGATGGCATAAATAAAAGTTAGGTTTGCAAAATACAACTCTGGGAAAATCATTCAGCAATAAGTAACCACATTTGGTGAAAGCTCTACCTTTGCTTCTGACCGAAGGGCTGCAATTTCATCACAGCTAGCGCTGTTAGACCTTCTTGAAGCAATTCTCAATGAAGCCTAAGAGCACAACAGATCTTCGGAAAGAGTTAGTAAACAGAAATTTGCTCACCCAAAAGCACATAAACTCAACATTATTGTGCAGAAATATTCATAAAAATGAAGCTCTAATAAAAAATCTTTTGATTTAAATTGTTCAGTCAAATTTGAACATATGGATCTTGGTGCAGAAACCTACCTTTCTTTGTTGTAGCGCTGCATCCTTTCTGAGAATCAAGATGGGAACATAGTTTAAAATAAGAAGCAATGCATGTATAACAAGAAGATGTGTGCTTTGTTAAATTATATACCTGCTAATCAGATTGGCCTCTGGCTCTATAGCATCAGCAATAACAGCAGCCTGAAATGTGGACATCAGAGATGTTGACACAAAATAGACATCAAACAATGCATGGAAGATGCATAGCTGAGGGGTATCTGTGTATGGACATACCATGTGCATGGACTTAGCATCTCCTTCCTCACTCCTTTCTTCTGCGAGGTTAAACTGGAAGATGCATGTTTGAGTGTTTCTAACAAATTAAAGCAGAAAGTAAATCCAAAATCGTGATTTCATCTCACTTTTTCGTACATACTCTCGTTTTCCACTTGGAGTGAGTTAATCTGCAAAGGAGGCATCAAAGAATTACAATAGTGTTGCATATGAGAAAGGTTAATCTTAAAGTGGAGAAAGACAGCTGTTTTGGACTTTTGGCAGATGCAGCCAAAAGTCCATACAAACAGTCACACCACATTTGGCTAGAACAGGAGTCAAGGACTAAACATAGATGAGAGCAAACTCATATTTTAGGACAAGCTCAAGTAGTATATAGGATATTCTGCATTTCCTATCATTAATATTTTTTATCCTCCTGCATTTTTGAAAAAAAAAATTTCTTAGAAAAGTTCTGTTTATGACAGGAATCACCTCATCATGAAGAGAAGAAGATGTGCGTCGCGCTCTCAGAGAGCTTCCAAGATCAACTGATCTCCTAAGGATGATTTAGCCTATATTACTTATTAGTGATCATAAAAAATAATATTCAAAAGAGAACAAAAAATCAATTAGGTGTTTGCTGTCAATTAACAACACAAAGCGACTTCTGGAAGGAGATACGACAAAGGCATTATCTGTTACTCCATCCCAAAATATAAGCATTTCTAGCTCCAAAAGTTGCTATATTTTGGGACGGAGGTAGTAGTAGCTTATTCGCCGGATTACTGTCATGGATTATTGCTCCACGGCTCTAAAAATACGGTTTCTAAAAAAAAAAAATCTTCTACCCAATTGCTTAGACCACTTGTTCTAAGCTATTTTTTAAGTTTATTTCTCAAAGTATTTAACTTATCCCTATCATCAAGTAGATAATCTACGCAATAATCTGTTTCAAATGCCACCTAAACCTGGGTTAGTGCATGCATGAATTTTGTAACAACCTTTTTGTGTTTTTAGATTAGCCATTTGACTTATTTCTATTCTAAACTTGTTCTGTTTAATTTCCTCCAAAATAACACATTGGTGCACTTGGATCCACCATTTGTGAAGAAATGCGTAAATTTACATAGATGATAGGAAGCTCTTAGGGTAAAGCCCAAATGCAATACATATAAAGCAACACATGTGGATGTGTTATCCATTCCAAAGCTCATGATAATATGGTGCCTACATCAGAAAATTAGCAACAAAACAAATTCATAAAATTTCCATTCAACAACAAAATGATGGCACAAAGCCCATTGCTTTGATCTGCAGCTCAATTTCTCTGCCGAGTAAACCAACACATCTCACTAATATGTGGTATATAAGCTACAGCCTCAAAATAAACTAACAAGTACTAGCATGCATGGCATTATTTTTAATCACATGGGACAGGATAAATAACATCCTTTCGAATGCATAACCATGCTGAATTGAGTAAGGAGAATTTATATGTATATGGGAAAGCAGTATGAAATCTGCCATGTGCACGACCTGAAACACGAGAGCATGGCAATCCTTTACCTTTGCTCCCTTCGGTTTATCACAGGCGACTCCGACCCTGGACCGCTCGTCGCTGGCCGGTTCTGTTGCTTGATTGAAGGTATCATGGGAACCGACTTCCCGGCCATGTATCGGTTCGTCAACGACGGTGGTCGGCTCACCGGCGCCTGATCCGAAAGGTAACGACCTATCTAAAATGCACAGAATTACATGCCACCGCTTAGCACGCCGAGCACCATGCCCATCATTGGTTGGTAAACACAAGTAACAAATAATCACATCAAACGCATCACCGCATAAACAATACGAAATGCGTCGCGCAAAATCATAAATCTAGGAGATCATGAATGATATTAGATTATTAGGAAGACGGGATTGACGATTGAATGCCGCTGCCGAGTGAAGGAAGTGAAATGGGGATGGATTGAGGATACCGAGGGGGAAGGGGAGCGGGTGCCGGTGCGCCGCGGGGTGGAGGAGAGCTCGATGGGTGGCCCCGAGAGCTCGTACTCGTCGTCGTCGCTGCCGCTGCCGCCGTCCCCGGCGCCACCCACGCCGCCGCCTCCTCCTCCTCCTCCCCCCGCGCCGTCGGTGGACGCCATGACCCGCGCGAGCCGCTGCGCCGCGGCCCTCGCCGCAGTATTATGCGCGCGGCCACGTCGCCCCACGGTCGACGCTGCCCCCGCGCCACCCAGCGACCCCGTCCGCGCGTGGCGGTGCACGGGAGACGCCGTCGGGGAGCCCCCACCCGGCGGCGACGTCTGCGCCGAGCCGCCGCCGCCACCGTGGTGGNCCCCCCGCCGCTGCCCCGCCGAGCGTACCCGCCCGCCGGGCTCGCCGGCCGCGACAAGCGATCCATCGCCCGCGTCGGATCGGGGTAACACGGCGTCGCGGGTGATCGATCGATCCCCTCCTTGATTCGTCGCGAGAGGGAGAGAGAGGTGGAGGTGGAGGTGGAGGCGGAGGAATGGGAGGTGGTGGTGGTTTGTGTTTGCGTCCGAAGGCGGAGGCGGAGGCGGAGGCGAAGTAACGGTCTCGAGTTTCGAGGGGAGCGATCTCGAGTGGCGGTGGGTGGATCTTGTGTGGCGTGGGGCGCCTGTGGCTACACCTGTTCGACGTGTATACGCTTGAATATCACATAGTGGTAGCTGGTATCTAATGGACGATTCTGCTGGAGTATGAACCATGAAAAAAAATACTTTAACATAAGATTAGTATATGTCAAAAAATAAAAAAAAACTTTTATGAAAAAAAATAAGAGATAAAAACTCTTTATTAATATATTATGATACTCTTTTGATTATATGATATATTATGTATTATCTCATTATATTTAGCCGTGTTTAAAAAAGTTACGTGAGATAGATCATCCAAAGAGGGGGAAAAGAGTGCGGTTATCTCATATCAACAATTTTCGAACTGAAATGTACCGTAGAATTATCAGTGGACCCAAAACCTAGTGATACTATATAGCTATCGATCAAGCTTGTCGTCATAATACAGTGATATGAACATTACTTATTTGTTAATATTAGTTGAAATTTTGCGCGTTGTTGTGGAAGTTTTGTACAATATTAATAGAAATAACATGTAAAATAATTGCACTTTATATAATTTTCATATTTGATCAACTATTAAAAAAGGCTATATATAAACCATTTGATGATGTGGTTTATAACAATTTAAATCATATATGAATTGATCGTTTAAAAGGAAAACTAAGATGATGTGACTTAATGAGAGAAATAAAAGAAAAAAGGTAATATAAATTAATCATTCAAAAACAAAACTAAGGTGATATGATTTTATAAGAAAAGAAAAGAAGGAAAATAATTTGGACCATAGATCAACCATCCAAGGGTTAAAAACAATTGGAGTGATATGACTTAATGAGAGAAGAAAGAAATAGCATTAACTACACTTAGTGAGGATGAAGTTCATAAATACTAGATAATACCTCGCGCGTTGCTACGGGATGACTATGTTTCGATAAATGGATTTTAAAAGATATGCAAGCTAAGAAAAAAGAAGGGGTAAAATGGACTTGAACTCTTCATAGTTGGGGAGATAAATAGTCTGAGATCAATAATCTACCCATAAAAAGTTAAAGCTAAATGAATGTATCATAATTATATTATTGATGAAATGTATGAGAATATGATAGAATTAAATGTCTTTAACTCTTGTTTCGTATCGGCTAGGATCTTAGCCCTCCAACGAATGATCCAACGATCAAGATTTTTAGGGTGATGTGGCTCAATGCATGTCGAGAGTTTGATTCTTACTATAGGATATGTAGATATAAAATTCAAATAAGTAGTGAATGAAGTCTCGGCTAATATTATTCACTATATTGGAACATTATAATTGACATATTCACGTAACCATAGTACATCTCTGTGCTACTGTAGAGGACCTAAAATCCTAGATCTCTTCAAAGTGTATCATGTTATTCTTGAAGCATGTGTTTTCTGTTATATTAGTAGCAGAAGTAATATGAGAGTATAAAGAGACATGGGTGGATCTACGATGTTACAGTTAGTGTCAGTCAACTTCCATGGATTTTGACAAAACTTAATACTAAACTACTTAAACGATAAAATAACACCATAATTTGAGTATAATCAGCTTATTATGACACTGACGTTGAATCCACCACCATGGGAAGAAAACAGAAATGAAAGAGAGTGTTGAGTTCTACACTAGGCTGTGTTCGAGAGGTGAGGACTCACCTCCCGTGCACGCAAAATGGAGCGACGTATTTTTTATGATTAATTAAGTATTTGTTAATTTTTTTTGAAAAATAGATTAATATGATTTTTTAAAGCAACTTTCGTATAGAAACTTTTTGTAAAAAACACACCGTTTAGTAGTTTAAAAGCGTGCGCGTGAAAAAAAAAAGGTGAGTTGAAAAAATAGGACGAAGAACGCACCCTAAAGTGCTAATATGCTCTTATCCTCCAAGCGAAGCTGTATGGGTCTCAAAGCACTTGAATACAACTAGAGAGGAAGGTAGCAGTTATGTACCATAGGGTAATGCTTAAACTTAGTAAAAATTGTTTCGGTAGAATCTATGAACCATATATTATATAGTACTAACACATTGGACCAAAGACAAACTTGGCACTAGTAAGACATACTTGTAATCTAGCTTAAATATACCAACTTTCCTTCCTCTCCTAAAGAGAACTGGCCTGGCCATGCCATAACATTATTGGCTTTATTAATCAAATCATACAGAAACAATTTGGAACAATTTAGAAAAAACTTGTTTGGCATTTGGCGTCTAAGTCCAGCTATTTCTTCCAAACGCAGGAATAACAAACCATACAAAATTACAAAGCACGAGTACACATCAAACTTGCATAAAATGGAATTGCATCAACGGTTGAAACTACAAGAACAAACTTTACCATTCCTTATGAAAAGTGTGGCACCTTCATTTACTAAAGAGGAAGTACTTTCTACATATCCAATACAACCAGTACAACGCATGTGTTTATCCTCTACGAACAACATTTAAATTTACAAGATGAATTATAAACTTGGAATAATGGCTTCCAAAATGAACCTATACCACCTTAAATACGTCGTTCTACACAAACTATCTGCACAAGATATGACAACAATATACAAATGATATCCTGGAACAAATTTGAGTGGTCTCTGAAAATTTACAGAAATGCTTGCACATTCTGAACCTCAAACTCAGCTATGTTCAGCCTCAGTCACAGTGCCCAGTTGAGATCCATGGGTGCTCCGCTCCACCGGCGAACCAGGCACGAAAGGAACGAAGCCTCGGCCCCCAAACATCGGGCGCATGAATCTGTCATCAAACTTGCGCCACACGCGATGAACGGAGCGAGTCTGAATGGTGAGAAGAAGCTGAAGGTTGTTCTGAGGGGAGGGCTGGCCTACATCGAAGTCAGACCCCAGCAGGCTTCCAAGAAGTGGGTCTATGATTGACTGGCTTGAGAGATCAGCTGCTATGTCAGGCCTTGGTGGGATGAGGAGATTGAGGAGAGGCTTGGTAAGAAAACCAAACACCTGAAACAAATATTGATGGTGTATATATTAGCAAAGTGATAATAATTTGACTACTTTCTTTGTTCACGATGGAAACAGAAATGTATGATATCACTTTTTTTCTAGATTAAACAGGATCATATACATTGATAACCCCTGTATAGATGCATTGTTCATCAATATTTCACTTAATCTGTAAGCGTCATATAAAGAAATGATAAATACTGCATTAGGTTTGTTTACGCTCATATAATCACATGTCACCTATTGACTATTGGCTGAAGAAAGAGCACAAATCTATCAACAGATCACTAGAAATGCACCTGCAGAGCAGAAAATAACCATCCAAGATAACAATGGAGAGAAAGCATATCATCCTTACCATTGTGCTGAACAGAACAACAATGACTGTGCTGGTGATCATGATAGCATTAATTCGCAATTCAGTATGACCAGATGCGGTGAACTGCAAAGGTTTATGAGAACGTTAAACATCAGAACAGGTTTTTAGTAAATAATGTGGTGGTGGTTCCAAATCACAGAGAGACAGGTTTTTAGTTTATATGAGCAATCAGCAAACATCACCTTGTGATAGGCAAGTGCTATTGATACTGCTCCTCTCATGAGACCTGCCCACCATATGATTACCTAAAGAATAATCCCATCATAGTTAGCTGCTTAGCTCTGTTTTCCGGAGGGAAACAAAGCGATATAACTACATAAGCATAAAAAAGGTCAATACTAACTTGCTGCTTGAAGGAGATCTTTGGGCGCGTCTCTTTTTTACTTAGATTGGATAAGAAAGACAAAGGGAATACAAATGCTGCTCTTCCAACCATAACCAAGCCCAAGATAGTTGCACTTAAAGCAATTGGTTTTTTAGGACTGCATCATAAGGGAAACATATTTAAATTAGTTATTATGTTCAGAAAAAAAAACATGGGCAAGACATGCAAGGCAGATGCTGTTGTGTGAGCCTGTGTTCAACAGTGTGCACCATGCCAAACAGCAACTAATATAATTATAGAAGCTTGAAGATGTTCTTTGCAGAATTCTCCAAACTGAAAAAAAAAAAGGAGCCGACTTTCGCTCATCAACAACAGACACCCTCACATAGAATACTTTTGGCAGCTGACAGAACCATCAATCTAAGCAAATTACAGCACCCCTAGTGATGGAAAAATTAGAGGCAATTGTTCAAAGCATTACCACCGGGGACTTGAACCAGGAGTCAGACAAAAAAGCAAACCTAGTTCTTTTGTTTGCACCAAAGCGAAACAAAGATACTTGGTCGTGGGTTCCAACATATGGAAGGAGCAGGTGAGGTCCTTGGCAGATAGGAGAGAATGGATGAGAGAACACGATCATTTGTTTTTATTCTGGCCGTGGATCCCACCAATGAATAACACACTACACCAGTGGATGCAAACCGAACCATTGGATAATGTAAATATCAGCAGAAACTTTATGAATTATTCATGGACAAAAACACACCTGCTGCTAGCTAATTTCCATTTTTCAATGTCCAGTGCATCCATCCCAACATATAGAAATAGAAAAATTTCAGCAATGAAAGATAAAGTAGCAAAAGTGTGCCTGTAAAATGAATGAAGAATATCAGGAAGCCATATAAATAAATATTTTGTTCCAAAAGAAACCACAAGAGTTTCCAGTAAAACTGATTATCAGACAGTACATACTTGGTAGTAATCCTAGAGCTTTCTGTCACATTATGCCAAGTGTAATGTGACATTACTATTCCAGAGAAGAATACAGTGAGAATGCCACTCAGATCTAGCAGCTGAAAGGATCAGAAAAATATCAATATCATGTACTTTGGAAGATGCTGGTGCAAAGTGAGATAAAAAAAAATTGCAGGCTGCCAAAAGTACAAAAGTAAAACATCAGCAAATTATTTACTATTACTCTATTAGTATCACATGGATATAACATGATAATTGATAAATCTCCGAAACAATTTGACTTAAGAGAGTTGCTTATTTTGAAGTTCTTATAGTTTATAGGCACTCACCATCGACAGCATATATGAAAGGTACGCCATGAGTATCATGATAGCGACTTCTCTGTCAGTTGAGTGTCTGCATAACACCAGAAGCTTGACACAATGATTTTCATATCTACATAAAAAATAAACTACTCTGTGGCATGATGAAATCACATAGGAGCAGACCTGGCAAAACATAGTTTCTTAATAATATAGGCACTAAGCAACCCAGCCTGCCAAAGTGAATACCAGTAATTAGTCCAAAAAGACATGGTCAAATGAATCATCAGGAAAGTAGGTAGTAAATGGAAAGAAAAAGAAAGATCAGTGGAGGTTGTCAAAAATAAAGAGACTTACAGCTACTCCAAGAAGGGTACTGGTGAAGAATAGGTAGAGAAAATTTCCTATGAACGCTAGTAGAACAAGGCTATCAAAATTAGCAATATCAATGTCTTCAATTGCATTAAAGAGCACAACAGATGTAGCATCATTGACAACCCCTTCACCAAAAACCAGACTATAGAGTAGGGGTGTTTCATCTTGGTTAAGCACCTGCAAGTAATACAATTGCATATTTAATGGTGTGTTGTTTCATTTTACAAGACAATAATGGCAGGTCATTAAATGGAAAACCTGTAAGGTGCAAACAGAATCTGTTGCTGAGAAGATGGCCCCAATTGCTGCATATATGCATTAAACAAAAAGATAAACAGCCAGCAGAATGATGATGTATTCAAGGTACCAAAGCCCAACCAGTTGCTTCATTATTCTGAAGTGTAGAAAGGTCAAGAATAAAGTATCTAACCAAGATAGTCCCCAAGCTGGAGTGGACCAACATCAAGTTTTTTGAACAATGTCATGGCACCTGATATGTCCATTAGAAAAAGGAAAATCTTAGTGGCCAGAGCAACATATCAAAGTTTGAGGATGCAAGCTTTGAGACTTAACAAATCATGTTTGTAGATTGTTTCTGTGTGCATATGAGGTCCATAAATTCATGAGCGCAAAATTGTAGCTCCTCAATAGGTGTCATGAGAAATTCTCATTGGTTGATAATTCAATTAATCATGGTTGTCAGTAATCAAGAAGCATACATTTCATTTATCATGACCCATCTGTTTTCTTTTTCCATAAATTATCAAATATCTAGACTAGGGAACACCTTAATCTGTTTGGAAGTACAAAACTGGCTTTTGTTCTGAGTCACTACCATGTGAACCTGTACAAGTCATTAAGAACTTTAAATACTAATCAATTTTAATATTTTGATAATGGTGATGAAATCACATACTATATACTTTTTTTAGTTTGAAAGACGAGATTTTAGTATAAAACTTATCCATAGATTCATTAGATGTTTAATTTTCAAGCTAAAAATCTCTAAAGCTTTACGTGCTCCACTTGGTAGTTACCCATGGTGGTACCGTTGAGTAATGAATACAGTATGACAAACAACCGTACATCTAACATACATACTTTTACATCCAGCTCCACAACTGAGAAAGAATATCCAGCTGGCTTCTTCGTACTGCATTGTGGATGTTTCATGCATCATGTAACCCTGCTATTGCCACTTCATATAGAAGTAATTGGCTCATTACTGATACTTTACTCTCTTAACCCATGTTTAATTTATCTTAATCTCAAATAAATCAGTTGCACATACTTGAAAGTTGAAATGACGATATTTGGTTTCAAATGTTAAACAACAAGACTTTTGTATTTTGGTGTAAGTATTCATATAGTTGGCTATCTTATGATCATTAATGTGGAACCAAAGTAAGATGATGTAAACTGAGCAAAGAATTCAGCAACTTACCTAGAGAGATTATCACAAAGGATATCAATGTCCCCACAGCACCAAATAAAATAATTGTCATAAAATTGCGGAAGAATTGCTTTTTCTTTACTTGAAACCTGATGATTATAAACAAAAGATGCATTTCAGTTAAAAGATTCACTTATATAAAATGTAACTTCAGGCTATCACTTCGATGCTAGGGTCAAATGTTTTAGCAAGTACAGAAAATACATATATGTCTGCACAAAAATATAATGCTGGACCCTTGTAATGTTATTAACTTATCCAAAGAAATACACAGGAAATTCAATGCATGCAATTTCCTAGGTTCGAAAAACAGGGCAGACTAAGGGTGCTGATTCTCTTTAAAGTCTATAATTGCACAGTCAGGAGATGACTCACAAGCTTACTCACGTTCAGTAAGAATTTAGGAATGATTAGACATACTTGGATCCAATCATCACCAAGTCCTCTAATTGTAAAAGGGCTTCATGTACTATTGTGACACAATCCTTTTAAGTCCGTACTTCAGGGGAAAAACAATTGTTTAGGACAGGCATAATAATCTAATTCATTATTCAGTATAATTTCATTGGAATGGGGAAAGAAAGAAAAAAAATCATGGGAACAGGTGCGCAGTTAACTATTTCATACATTCACTTCAATAAGTGTACCTTCACATTCACGAATCACATGGGTTTTGAGGAAGTCTTAAAAACATGGTTTTGATGATTTCAGAGAATATAAACAGCATTTTATACAGAATGGCAATAATAACATCATCAGTATAATTCAGAAATACATGAATTTCTCAAGTGAGTCCTATTGCAGTGCATTTTGTTCTCAAGATTAAATTAGCCAAAACCAAATTAAACTAAGACAAGGCACCTTGTTTTCTTGTACATAAGAACAAAAAGATAAAATAAATTCGCTTTGGTTGGGAGCTAACAACAAGAACTATAGGTATACAGAAAGCTCACCCAGCATTAAAGATGATTGGTGGAAGCAAATAGATGAAGAAGAGGTCCTCGCTAAACACAAGAATGTGTGAATTCTTCCCACCACTGACGAGCAGAATGACACCTCCAGTGAGCAGCCCCTGCAAGCGCCAACCCACAGAGCAAAAATTCAAACCAGTCCCCTGTAAGGAAAAACCACAAACACCTGGCGTGCAAGGCCAGAGAGTCCTCCTCTCACCATGACAAGCGCGGTGATGGATTCATTGACCCACCGGTTCCCTTCCAGCAGGTGCCCGATCACAATGCAGCTGCACAGCAGCGCCACGAAGATGTTGATCGCGACTATCGAGTCGTAGTCCGACACCGACAGCCCGCCGGATTTGAGAACGAGAGCTCCCAAATCCAGCCCCATCTCGACCGCCACCTCAGTGGATCCTCCTCAGCTCACCTGGCAGCATGGAAACGAACGATTTTCAATGTCAAAAATTGGATCATTTACTCGGTGCAAGCAAGCAGCAAGCTACTCAACTAGCTCTCTCACTGTGTCACACGGAGAGATCGATCTCCATTATTGCCTGAACACTGTAGCCGTCAACAAATCCAGACAAACCGCAAAGCAACCGCAATTAATTCCAGCTAAATCATCGACAACCCAAACCAAGAAACTAGTTAACAGTAGGATGAAGATGATCCGAGCTACATATTCTCACTGAATTTCTCAATTTCGACTCCAAATCCAAATCCGACCAAGAAACCACCATGCGCCACCTCTCCTCTCAAGAAAAGAAAAAAAATCGAAATTCCACACGCACCTGGCGGCGGGCACCGCTGCAGATTCAAGCGAGATGGCCACCCTGATCTGATTCTGAAGCGGGAGAGAGGATAGAACCAACAAAAAAAATCTGGATTCAGAGAGAGACGTGAGAAGAAGAAGAGGAGGTGGTGGTGGACTGGTGGTCGTGGCCGTGGTGTCCATCTGGCCATGAGGCCGTGAGAAACGGAGGGGAATTAACAAATCGCGCCACCTGTCAAACGGTCAAACGGGTCCCACCCCGCAGAGGCAGGGAGGAGGCCCATCAGGATGACATGTGGGGCCCTGAACCTGGTTGGCCCCGTGTGTCAATGGCTGTGGCTGGGTTTTTGTTCTGTGGTTTTGGTTTGGTTTAACTTTTTAACATGTGAGGACTGAGGAGGTGAGAGGTGAGGCCGACGTGGCACGGGTGTGTGGGGCCCACTTCGATGGAGACCAAATGGTCTTTGCCGCCGGTGAGAGCACTGATGGCGAATGGATGGGTGATTGCCTGATTGGATCGTTCGGATGATTCATGAATGTCGCCCTGTCGAAGAGGCAAGATGAAATGAAAAGAGAAGGGTACCGTGTATCGTGTATCGTGTGTTCGTCGTCCACTGCCTATTTAAAGGATGCAGATCTGTAGTATTGTTACGTAGTAACAGCGATTGATATGTGAGTCCGAACAAACACGTACTGTAGATAATTCCTACTAATACTATTTAAAGGTAAGAGCAGAATATAAAAAGATGTAGTATTTTTAAATATCATTTCTATAAAAAAGTTTTAAAATTTATAATAGCTAATATTTAACTCGTCTTGCTTCACATACTGCAAAGAAAAATGACTCAACCCCTGATTTCGAACGGGCCTTAGGCCCTGTTTAGTTCCAAACTTCAAACTTCAAAATCCATCACATCAAATGTTTGGACATATGTATGAAGTATTAAATGTGGACGAAAAAAAAATTAATTACACAGTTTGCGTGTAAATTACGAGACGAATCTTTTGAGCCTAATTACACCATGATTTGACAATGTGGTGCTACAGTAAACATTTGCTAATGATGGATTAATTAGGCTCAAAAGATTCGTCTCGCAGTTTACAGGCGGAATCTGTAATTTGTTTTGTTATTAGACTATATTTAATACTTCAAATGTGTGTCCGTATATCTGATATGACCTGATGTGACGTTTTTTTTCAAAATTTTTTTAATCTAAACACGGGCTTAGCATGATCCAGCTTAAACCTTAAAACAACGGCATGCTTGTTTGAGCTGTCATGATCTATTTTAAATTTTAGCATTATATATTTTTTTCAAAATGAGTAGTATATAAATACATAATCGTGAAGATGTCGTATATTTTTCAAACTTTATTCCAAAAAACTATGTTCCAACAAGCATACTCCATACGGCTAGGCTAGAGTTGATAGAGAGATGTGGAGGGCCCATATGTCAGAGACACCGAACCGGATTGTGTTAGCACCGAAAGGGAATGGAATTAAATTCTTGGCTGTAGATGAGCCTGTAGGCCCCACCACGGAGGCGAGCCACCAGCGGATGCGCGCCACGTGTCCGCTACAGGGATGGGCAGCGCCACCAGAGAAGTGGACAGGAGAAGGCCGCATCCGCCATCCTCCATTGATTCATCTTCCTTGCTTGAGATTCCTCCACCTCTACCCCCTCTCTCTCTCTCTCTCCCCTCCCATCCCCTCCTCTCTCTCCTCCCGGCCTGCAGAGACGAGCAGGTTGGCAGGTCGACGAGCCGGTTCGAGTTCTTTCCTCTCCGATTGACCCATCAAGCTGTCTTTTTATTTTTCTTCTTGAGATAGAATTATCATGTTGTTGTCTTGCTTCACCTGATTGTGTAATTTGTCATTCAAGAACTCAAGAGTCTCTGCGTGTTGCGAAAAGATGTATTTTTTGGGGTGATGTTTAGATCATGTTACAGTATATGTTCCCACGGTGATGCTCTTTTTGAGGATGGACAAAAGTCTTTTGACTCTTTCGTTGCTGCTTTTGAAATTCCTCGAGCAGTCACTGATCTTGCATATGTGATATGTTTGTTACGTATCTTGGACGAATCACGCATGGATTATACCTTCCATTTCTATCGGTTGGAGTGTCTTCTTGTTTTGCTTTGGAATTCTTCTTCTTTAGAATTCAAAGGCAGCAAACAATCCATTTACCACTGTGTTTTTTGTGTGTGATTTTGGACTGCAAACTGATCTGGGATCGAGATTCGGCTGTCACATTAATAAATGTGGATGTATTTAGAGATTTAGCGGGCAACTGATGTTGCACTATTTAGACGACAATCAGTTATGCATTCCCAATTGTCGTAGCTGCATGCTGTCAAGTTAAATTTGAGATAACTGCTGAAAATTACAGAGAATTCGATAACCCCATTCAGAAAGCAGTTGTGATTTTGACAATACAATGCACAGCAAGCATTTAGGAAGGAAACTGTTTCTATACGGTTGCTAACAGCAAGCAATTGTTATTAATATATTATTGATCTGATAAGGAACGGAGTTTTACAGTAATTTTGATGTGACGTATTAGCATCTTTTTTCTTCTCAAGATCCACTTACTGTGACCTGCAACTAATGTCAAAATTTCACATCAGGTACTAAAGATCATATCTTCAAACTGGCTAAGAAGCTTACTTAATGAAGGCATAATTGAGATTGATTTTTGTGGCCAAACCCAAGCCAACATACAGACCGTGCACATATGGCTACTCGCATTCCTGGTACTGTAGCAACTAGCGGGGTATGCTACAATGATCAATACAGAATGCCATGTAAGCTGAAAGGAATTCATTGCATGGCATTGAATTGTATACCGCAAAAAGCGAAGGTAAGGAAGTGCATGAATGGATATCAGTCAGCATTCAGGTTTTGTGTGAATGAGAAAAATGGACAAACCACTGGGCGGTCAAATGGTTCCTTGATCCGACAAGGCCAGGATGTGCGGTCTTATGGTTCTCGTAACAGCAGTGAAACTAAAGAGTGCAGTCTTGAAGATGGCACTGATTCATACAGGTAATTTTTGTACTACGTCTACAGGATAATGAGCCTACTTTTTCCCCAGTTGACCAATGTTCGTTAAATTGTGTATATGGAGTTCTGGACATGCAAATTCATTGGCATCCTAATTCCTATGTTTTTTTACTGTCGTTAAATGACTTGTCCAATGTACAAAGCTGAACATAATCAATTTTAAGACGGACATAACCCATTCAAAAAAAATTAGTTTTGTTTTAACGGTTGACATAGTTTGTTTGTCTTTCTTAAATTTCAAATTCTAAGTCTATTGTTGCAGGAATTTTGAAGAACATTCAAGAGGAACTTCTCAATTTTCAGATAATCAAGTTGCAGCAAAGAAAAAATCAGTCAAATCTAGTCAAGGGTTGGCTGAAGCTTGCAAATTTGTATACAACGATGCAAAATTTGTGAATGAAAGGGCTCAAAATGATATTCTCTTGCTTTCACGGTACTCCTTTCACAATAATCTAAAAATATATATCCCTTAGTAAAAAAAGATATTTGTACATAACAAAATTCTTGTCGTTATTCTTACCTATTATCTCATTTCTAATCCTAGTGGCATTACAAGGCTGAACAAACGTGCATGCCAGGATGTTGCTGTTTTAGGGTCAGGATTTCTCAAGCTTGATGGTACATGATTTCCCTTTTAGCTAACAAGTCTTAATTTCTTTGATATGATTTAATTATCCATCTAAAGCTATTTTTTCCTGAAAGCTCGTGCAAGGAAGGACACTCAAAAGATTGACCATAGTGTAAAGGAAAGGGCAGCACGGCTTACTCACTTTGCGAGAGTATGAGTTTTTAATGTGTTCTATGGATAATTGAATTATCCATGTGCTTTACTGTTGGTTCCTTTCTACCTCTATCTACTTTAGCCTGTGACCTCTGTATGCATATTCAGATATTAAAGGAACAGGCTCAGTCAGACTTGAAGAAAGCAGCAGATCAGCATTGGAGTGATGGTGCTTTAGAGGTCTGTGCTAGTTCTCTGTCATTCACTTCATTTGCTGGAACTAATTTAAAATGCTAAGCAATATATAGCTACCAAATGTTCCTGGAGTACCGATGTTTTATTACGCGTGTTAGCCTTCTTTGCGTGTGTTACTATCGAATTAGTGGAATTATGCTTATATAATACACTATTTATTTGGTAAACAGGCAGATCTGCGACGAGCTGACTTGGTTGTTAGACGACGTGCCATGGAAGATGCTTTCATGGCCTTAAAGGTAGCACAATTTGTTCTTGCAGCTCTAGTGTCTTTAAATGAAGTAAGTTGGTTTAATTTTCAGATATGTAAGATTTTTAGGATGAACAAAAAACATAATCAGTTATTTTCATTTATGGAAGCAAGATATATAACTCATCCTCAAATCACCCGCATCATAGTCCAACAAATGTTGTTTGTGTTATGAGCCGGCTGTCATGACCGGTTTGCTGATATGCTTTACATTAATAGCTAAGGTTAGTTTGATTGGCTTAGCAGAAAATAAATATATCTAAGACATCAATAACTAGGATCAGACTTAATCATACTCTATCTACACCTTACCACACGGACATTTTTTGGCGTTTGTTGCTGCACAAAAAGAAAAGCTTATGGATCACATATTAGATGTTTTGACCAATTTGACCCTTCCCAATTCTGAGTGTTTCTCATGTAACAATTTGATTATTAAATATTACACTTGTATGTAATTCTGTAATATTTAGTGCAGTTTGTTCGGGATATCCATGACATGATGGCAAACAGATTACAAGAGCAGTAAGTTTGTAATTCAAGTGCTCATTTCTTAGAGAAATTCAATGTTTAATTAAGGAGCATGTAATTTCGCTGATTCTATTCATTGTTAGAACAGTCTGGTTTGAACTAAAAGAATTACTTTAGGTTTGCAAAGGATGGTTCATCTTCTCCTGCTAATTCAACAAGTTTTATCACCCTTGAGAAAAATGGGAATATCTTCGAGCTATTTCCTCGGGAAGTTTCAACGGACCAGATTACTGCCATAGAGGTTATATCTAGATTAACTTATTTAGCAGCAAACTATAATCATATGGCTAATTTTTAGTTAAATTTGTTATTCGTAGCAAGCATACTGGAGTATGGCATCTGCCTTGTCTGAGGCTGATGGTATTGACTACACAGATCCTGAGGAGGTGAAACATTTTTAACCCACCTTATCAAGATGAATCATCCTATGTCCATCATCTAACCTTCTCTTTTCTGTTTCTGAAGCTTGAGTTGTTAGTAGCAACTCTCATTGACCTCGATGCCATGGATGGGAAAAAGAGTGTTTCCTTGCTTGCTGAATGTTCTAGCTCTCCAGATGTTAATACCAGGTATATCGCAGCATTATCGAGTACAGTTACCCTGCAATGTCTGCTTCTTCTTCATTGTTATCAAGATCAAATCCATTTTCAAGTACACTTACCCTGAGGGGATAATTTGCATGGAGAATATACGGAAAATGAGAGAATGTTAATATAAAGAATGCAGATTTGATATGTCCTGTCTCTATACATCATGGCTATATGCCAAAACAGCTTATTAGCGAAAAAAATAATTTATGGGAAAACTTTTATATATGTGTTCTTAACGTCTTAAAGCCAATTTTGAAAAAGAAACTATGTTGAAAATACCCTAGAATTAACTCAAAATTAACTTTTAAAATTTTAATTTTGGAGTGGTTGATTCATTGTAGGGCAAACGATGAGGCTCTGTATTATATTTCTGAAGTACATTGCATTCGTACTGACCATTATTATGTATGTATACCCCTTGTAGGAAAGCTTTAGCTAATGCATTGGCTGCAGCTCCATCCATGTGGATTCTTGGGAACGCTGGGATGGGCGCATTACAGGTGAACATAAATCTCTCCTATGAGTACCTTCATATCAGATTTTTGTACGAGTAATTTCTAAGCCTCCCAGAGCCAGGAATCATACATGCCCCCCAAAGATCTTCATATTCATTTCTAGCCATCAAGTTCCAAGCTGTACAAACTGAAGCTCATTTCTCCATTATGATCAATCTAATGTCCATTGTTCACTAACTCCTAAAACTCAACATGCAAGTATGACATATCATCATCCCCTAGCAATTATTATCTAGAGTATTTTAAATTACATGCAAGTGTACCACATCATCACCTACTAGTAATTATTATCTAAAATATTTTAAATATCATGCAAACATGACATTTCATTTACAATTTTATTGTATTTTTAGAACTCAATATGCAAACAATGTCAAATTATTATTTCCATATTATTTTCATATTATTTAAATATATACATATATTATTTCTATAATGTATAACATGCATTCATTTACATATCTCACAGCAAAATGCGAGGTATCACCTAGTTATTAAAGAAAAGGTTACATACAATCCATACCAACTGTAGCCTGTTTCTGCATAATGATCAGTTATTGTTGAATGAACTTGCTACTACTTACTACTACATGCACTAGTTTCTTTGAAGTTACTCCTACTTGGGTAATTGATGTTTCATCAATCTCGTTCTTTCAATTGCAGAGATTGGCTCAAGATTCCAATTATGCTGTAGCCAGGGCTGCGGCAAGAGCCATCGATGAACTCACAAAGCAATGGGAGCTTGAAGAAGGTGACAGCCTGAGATTTGTACTGAATCAAAATCTGGTTTCTGAAGAGACAGCCGATGACAGTGCAGCAGCAGATGACACCAGGTGATCAGGTGTAAATAAGATGGAAAACAAATTCCACTAGGATTAACATAAACACAATACAAACATCACGGTTTCAGAGCATACATGGATAAGATGAATGTCTATCTCTGTCCCGTTTCAGAGCATAATGTGTTGCTTGGTGACAACCAGATTCACCAGAATGGCAGAATGCATGTAACTGACACATCTTCTTCAGTGCTACAAAAAATTAGGAAATGGTGTAAAGATAAGTGTATTCCTTCAGACATAGTCAATAGTTGAAGCAAAAGAGCATGGTTGAAGAAATTCTGTTATGTTATCTTGGGAAATGGATAACCATACACCGTTCTGAGTTTTTTTTAAGAAAAAAAAGAAGTCCATTTTACAATCCTAAACTTTCGCTCGCATGGAATTGATAAACCCTAAACTTTAATTAAGTGACGTATTTCTTTTATTTTTAAATATATGATGTTGTTGACTTTTAAACATAACATTTCAATAATTTGTCATATCTATCCATTACCCGTCAGCACTTTAGATATGTGTTTGGTTTGAGAATAAGGTAGGATGAATTAGATTTATCTTTTTTTTTATGAGGTGATTCCATTTATTTGTTTGGTATGAGGAATAAGATGGTTCTAATTGTTAGGAGATGATCTACATGTCTATGAGACAGAAAAATAAGTTGGGTTGGTTCATCATTTTCTAAGGGGCCAAGCTAACCTGAATCTTAAGGAAATATTTTCTTTTAAAATCATTCCATATCACATATCATCAACCCAAATATTATGAAAAGTGGGTTTGACTCAACCCAGTCTATTTCGCATGCTAGAAGAGGGCAGCAGCTGATTGTTGCGGACTCCGGCCAAAGCTCCGTGATATCAGTAGAGTAATATACCATTATCTTGTTTGAAATCGGTAGAGCTAACTAAGCTTTCATCAGCAGATTAATTAGGCGTGTCATCAACTCACCCAAATGTCCAGGCACCTACTCCGAAGCTTCTTGCTGATTAAATTAAACAGAAATATAATGGAGTTGCTTATGCCTGAATTATATAAATGTCAGCATGTGCAACGAGGCAGAATTCACAAAACCCGGCCCTCTCTCTGAGAGAGATGAGAGTGAGATCGGAGATGGGCGTGAAGGTGTACGGAGCGGCGGCATCGCCGTACGTGGCGACGGTGCTGGTGTGCCTGGAGGAGGCCGGCGCCGGCTACGAGCTCGTCGCCGTCGACATGGCGGCGCGCGAGCACAAGTCCCATCACCACCTTGCCCGGAACGTACGCTCAACTCAACTCACCCGGTCTCTTACAAAATTGCTCACTAGAAACCTTTTCATCTCTCTATCAAACCAACTAATCCATCAATTCAAATTTGGCTGTATTTCGTTTAAATTTACGTGGGTTTCTTGCAGCCGTTTGCCAAGATCCCTGCCTTTGAGGACGGAGATGTCACTCTCTTTGGTATGAAAAATATCACCTCACCGGAAAGGTCAATTTACAACGCAAGTGCATGCGCACCTACGTTCCCTATCATAAGATTTGCTTTGAGATTCATTCATATGGTACAAATTTTAGTAAACCATAATATCTTTTTTTTGGCCGGGATGATAAAAAAAGGCCATCTAAATGTTAGCCTTTGATGGCTTTTCTTTGGTCATCCGGCAAAAAGAATACAATGTTTTTTTTCTTTATTAAGCATGAATCGCAATAAAATATCCGATGGCTCGGTATGTAAGTGCACATGCACTTTGCATTATAAAAAACCACTTCTCCTCACCTCACCTCACCTCAAATTATTGGAAAAAATATGTAGTGAAAATCACATATGTAGTAAAAATCTGAAAACTATCGTTGAATTCAAAAATTAATGTTTGATATTTGTCCACGTCATTAAAAATAAAAATTTTACTTCCAAGAAAAATTTTATTCATGATTGAATCTACAAGTAAAATTTTTATTCTTGGTGACGTATACAAATCTCAAACGTTCATTTTTTATCCAACGGTAGTTTTTAGTTTTTTAATATATATATATATATATATATATATATATATATATATATATATATATATATATATATATATGGTTTGCATCATATATTTTTTCAAATTATTGTGATATCTCAATCCCTTTTATATTCAAAATGAATAGTGAATATTATTGTTTTTGTTATCAGAGTCACGTGCGATTCACCGCTACGTGCTTCGCAAATACAACAGGGCGGATCTCTTAAGGGAAGGAAATCTCGAGGAGTCAGCAATTGTGGACGTGTGGATGGAAGTGGAGGCACATCACTACGACCCCGTCGTCTCCCACATCGTCCGGGAGTGCGTCATCAAGCCGATGATCGGCGGCGGCGCCCGCGACCAGGCCGTCGTCGACGAGAACGTCGAGAAGCTAAAGAAGGTGTTGGAGGTGTACGAGCAGAGGTTGTCAGAGTCCGAGTACCTCGCCGGAGATTTCGTCAGCGTTGCCGACCTGAACCACTTCCCTTACACCTACTACCTCATGACCACCGAGTATGCCACGCTGGTGGAGTCGTGCACGAACGTCAAAGCGTGGTGGGAGCGGCTGCTTACGAGGCCGTCGGTGAGGAAGGTGGCCGCTCTCTTCCCCGTTGTGACATCAGCCTGAAGAAGCTCCACCTCTGTGTGTTAATGACAATGACAGTTGGGCCCCACTGTGTTGTTAACTTAGGTTATGGTGGGACCTATTTGTCAGTGTCAGTTCTGTAGCATGTGGTATTACTCAAGTAGAAATGTATGCATCAATGTGTGTCTACCAATAGAAGAATAAAACAGAGGAGATACCATTATACAGTGTACATGGCACTGACAATGTGTCAATGTACATCACACCTATTTTTTTAATCACATAGCAGTATATCTACCATTGTTCATGTCATTAGGGAAATTTGTTGTAAACAACCTAAGATCATGTCCTAATTACTGGATGCTGTGGAAGAAACTAGAAACAGAGGCAATGCGAGGTAGAAGAACAAGTAGAACAACTGTTTGCTGAGCCGGACACTTGGTTGGACACTAACTGTTTCATGCAAAATTCATGCGCGCGCGCGCACACACATATGTATATACACCTGATGCGTTTTAGCTTACGTAAATTCATTTCCAAAGAAGTAACTACCGATCAAGCGAAACAAAAGCAAAAATAAAGCAATAAAGATGAAGGCTTCCTCGTTGACCGTCGCCGCCGCGGTGCTCGTCGTCGCGGCGTGCTCCGGGTGCGCGCCGGTGGCGGAGGCGACGATCGAGAGCACGTGCGGGGCGGTGGCGAGGGGCGACCGGCGCGTGGACGTGGGGTTCTGCGCGCGGCAGTTCGCGTCGTACCACGGCGCGGCGGAGGCGGACGCGTGGGGGCTCGCCAAGATCGCGGCGCTCATCGGCGTCAACCTCGCCGACGACGCCGTGTACGACATCGGCGCCGGCAAGATCCGCCCTTCCCCCGGCGGCGGCGCCAAGGGGAAGAAGGCCATGGACGCGTGCGCCAAGGCGTACGACGCCGTGGGGCTGGCCTTTGCGGAGGCCTCCGACGAGCTGGGCGCGCGCCGGTACGCGGCGGCGAGGCAGGAGATGGCGCGCGTGGCGGCGCTCGTGCAGCGGTGCGACGGCGGCCTCGACAGGGCCGGCGCCAGGTCGCCGCTGCCCAGGTACAGCGCCGACTGCCAGCAGATGGCCATCATCGGCATCGCCATTACCGACCTCCTCAAGTGACCCGCCGCCGCGTCGAACACCTTTGGTGGTGGCTTGGTTCTTGGTTGCTTACCTACAAGGGATGTTTTGTACCTGTAGTTTAAAATGAAATAAAGAAAGACAATTCATTGGGTGTTTGTTTGGTTTAGTAGTTGATTTTCGTTGTGTTAGATTATATTTGGTTGAGTGATATAAATATTTTTGTGCAATGTCATCAATGTGTTGAGGAACAATATCGACAAATGTGGGATGCTATTTTTGAGTGGTTTTAAGTTTTAACAAGGAAAAGACAAGATTGTCCCTATGTTCTTAGAATGGGAACAATGATTCGGAACGAGGAACGCAGCATGATTCCACGTTCTTCGTGACTTAGATTTTGTGACGTTGGATTTAAAAAATCATGTTCTTTGCCCATTTGGTAAATAACAAACTTTTTGTGTATTTAAAATTTAAAAACCGCACAACTGTAAATGGGAAGCTCCATGCGTTGTAATCCAATGAACATTCATATTTCGTTTGAATTCTAGTCCAATACGATTTTGCTCCGACGAACTGTAGGATCAAGCTGATGACGAATGAACAAAGGGGAATTCAGATGAACCCTCGATAAATCAATAAACACGAATAAAATTTACTCAGGTTATGTCAAACCGTATAGTTCGACATATGGATAAAGTTTAGCGAGAAATATAATGCGAGATCATAGCATTTCATATTTCTTATCGGACTAAAACAAATTTGAGAATAAAAAAACAAACAAATTTATAATAGTAGTCATTTTGACATAGATCTTTGTTCCAAATTCATATGTGCAAATTAGAAAGGGATAAAACTTCCATGATATATTCATATCACTGCCAAACAGTGCAATGCCCATTGTGACACCTGATTATTAATTACATCAAGACTCGTGCAGCACGTGCGGATGGATCAGCAGCCCATGCCGGCGTCCAAGGGCGCGTCCATCTCGCCGTCGGCGAGCATGTCGGCGAGCACCATCCCTGCGACCGCGCCGCCGACAACCCCGATGCCGAGCCCCGCCCCCATCCCCATCCCTCCTCCACCACCGTGACTCGCCGCCGCCGCCGCGCCATGGCCGTACGGCTGTGGGCTATAGCCGTACCCGTAATGGTGGTGGTGGTGGTGATGGTGGTGCTGCGCGTGCGCGCCGCCGCCGTAGGGCGAGCCGTGGTGGTACGCCAGCGATGGCGAGTACGCTGCGCCGCGGCGGCCACCGCTGTTGCGCCCGGCGGACGGGTACGCGGTGATCGCGTGGAGGCCCTTCGCGCTGACATGCCGCGTCGACGACGCGCCGTGCGCGTAACGCGAGGACGCGCCGCGGGCGCCGGCGGCGGCGGATGCCGGCTCCGGGACTTCGTCGGTGATCTGGTACGATATGTGGAGCACGCCACACTTCCGGCCGCTGACGGGGCGGCGCACGTGGTAGCTGAGGTGCCTGTGCTCGCCGTCCTCAGGCGCCGCGGCGACGAGGTCCTTCACCGGGACGAACACCTGCCCGACGTCGCTGTCGCCGAAGACGCGCTCGGCGCGGAGCAGCACATGCAGCGCGATAGCGCGCATGTCGGCGCCGGCGGCGGGGATGGGGAACCGGAGCGGCGCTTGCCACATGGGGCTCCGGCCGCCCTCCCGGTCGGCGTGCGTCCGGTGCGTCGGCACCCGCGGGTCGCCGCCGGAGATGGACGCCACGGCGTACACGCGCATCTTGGAGAACATCGTCACCTTCTTGAGGTCCTTGGCCGAGATCAGCGTCACCTCCAGCACCCGGCGCGCCATCGCCGCCGCTCGCCGGACGCCGCGGCGAACGGCGACCGATCAAATGAAGCCGCAAATGATTTATCGCAAGTGTTCACGTTCTTCGATTAAGGAAGGACGATGCACGCAGGGTGGTTAATTGCAACTAGGTTAATTAAGATTTAAGGGCTTAATTTGTTTTACGAGGTGTAATTAATTTGTGCGGCGAGCCGTTCATGTCGGTGGCATAGTGTCATGGGTATTTTTAGTAGTTGAGGTTTGGCGGGCACAAAGGTCATTTATCTGTTGGTTCACCTCCATTGCTGTAGCAATGTGAACTAGAAAAATTTCAAGGATTTGAATTCTACTTGAGGATATGTGTTCAATCTTTTTAAAACATAGGCAGAAGTTTTGCCTCATTTTTTTTGATAGAGAAGAGATACACAACACCAACCAAAGAAAGGGTTCCCTCTCAAAACACTAAGGCTGAGTTTGGTAGCAGGAGTTGGGAGCTAATTTTCTGGGCATGCAAAACGGAACGGTTCATTAGCACATAATTAATTAAATATCAGTTTTTTTTAAAGGATTAATATGTTTTTTAAAACAACTTTCGTATAGAAAATTTTTGCAAAAAATATACCATTTAACTGTTTGAAAAACGTGCACGCGAAAACAAGGGAGGTGAGTTGGGAAAGTTGGGAGAACACAACCTAATATATTTAAAACTCAAAAGCATCTCAAGCACACCACATAAACTACAATGATATATGTTCAAAATTCCCTGTTTAGGCCATGTTTGGAACAAAGGAATGAAAAACAAATAAATATAAAGTTAAAAACCATGGAATTCAAAACACAGGAAGATAAAATTTGGACTATTTGGGTCACATGAAAAGTTTGAGAGAGAGAGACAGATGCAAGCATGAAGCAAAGGAAATTTTCCTTTGGATCAAAGTAGATGTTTTATTTTCTATGGGAATGGAGGAATTACTACCTTTCCAAAGGAATCCAACAACCCCATTCCTTTGTTCCAAATAACCTCATATGAAAATTTTCCGAAGTATTATAAACCTCAACAAATCCTTTTAAAATCATATGTTCCAAACAGAGGTTGCAATCCTTGGAGTTTTTTTCCAATGAGCTTGTTTGGAACAAAGGAATGAGGTTGTTAACAGATTCCTTTGGAAAGGTAGCAACTCCTCTATTTTCACAGGAAATTAAATATCTATTTTGATTCAAAGGAAAAATTTCCTTTGCTTCATCCTATGTGTATCTCTCTATCGTAATTTTTTTTTAATATCAAAACAGTCCAAATTTCATCTTTCCCGTGTTTTGAATTACTTGGCTTTCAACTTTACAGCATATTTTATTCGTAGTTTTTTTTCACATTCCTATGTTTTTTCATTACTTTGTTTCAAACAGGGTCTCACTCGTTAATTACCTGTTTGACTTCCATGTACTCACCATGAATTAGATTGTAGCAAATCAGTGGAAGTTTTGAGACCAACCAAATTACATATGTGTTTGGCCTATTCTTTTTCAACTTTTAAGGCTCGTATCATATGTCATTATTTGCAATAGCCCGTGTGACACCCCTTTGAAGTTTTAAGGACTTATATAGATTTATATTTTTGTCAAATCTTTTCTAACATACGGCTAATAACTTCTTTGATCACTAGGATGCCCACCCCTTAAAAGAACATGTTGTACCTTATAATTCTTCAAATTGACTAGTCTCTTTTTTCTACTAACTTGGTATTATATATTATATTAAATGATAGAAAAGATTATAACCATGACTAGACACAATAGGTCTATCATCACAGAACAAAGAGGCTTCACATCTTGTCATATCACAAGAGATACAAGTAGACAAGCGAGCCACCTTGCTGGCCAACTATCGCAAAAGACATAAGAAAGTTTATCGACCACCATGTCCATTCCTTCGACACAACAACAAACCGATGCTACATGACACAACTGATTTGATCATCAACAATCTGGCAAACAAGCTTTCTAAATCTTCATCACGGATGTGGCAAACAAAATATCCAGCATCAAAGAGATAGGAAAACAAGAAACTCTAAACAATGCACAAACAAAAAAAAGGCCCTGTAAAATAACCTATAAACTTATGAGAGACAGGTCCCCTCCCCTCTCCCCCAGCCTCCAGCAAAGACACTAGAGGTAAAGGAGGAAGGGCTCAGACTAGAGAAATGATTGGGTTCCTCAAGAGTGTCTGGACATACATCATGTGTGTTATGTGTGTTATCTAGATAGATTGACAAGTATATTTGACTCCTGAATTAGCATCATCTAGCCTAATGTCTTCGATTTCAAAATCATCTACGGTCTGTTTGGTTGCAGGGTTTTGATGGGTCGGGTCGGAGCCATTCTATTTTTGTAGTTGTTTGGTTGTAGGATCAGATGGGTTGGGATGAACCTAAAAAAGAATATTCTGCTGATATTCGGGTCTACTCTGTCCGGCCAAAAACTCACGGACGGCTTCAACCCATTTTTCTCTCGCGCGTCACGTGAACTGCATGCGCGCAGTAGCGGCGGTGGCCTTATCCGATTCACCTCTCCCTTCTCGTTTTTTCCCGATTCCCCTCCCCTCAGATCGGGATCCAGAGAGGCGACGCGAGAGGAGGCGGCGCGACAGCGAGTCCTCGCTCGCACGAGCCGGCGGCGGCAAGCGCGAGCAGGAACCAGCGGCGGCGGCTCGCGTCCCCCCTCCGTCCTCCGTTGTCCTCCTCGCTCGCACAAGCCGGTGGAGGCGACGAGCATCCGACGGCGGCGACTCGCGTCCCCCCCTCCGTCCTCCGTCGCCCTCCTCGCTCGCACGAGCAGGCGGCGGCGACGAGCACCCGGCGGCGACCGCGAGCACGAGCCAGCGGCGGCGGCTCGCGTCCCGTCCTCCATCCTCCATCGCCCTCCTCGCTCGCACGAGCCGGCGGCGGCGACGAGCACCTGACGGAGACCGCGAGCAGGAGGCAGCGGCGGCGGCTCCACGGAGTACCAGAACTGACGTTCTTTGTTTGTTTTGCTTCTCTTGCTCGTAGATGGCAAGTTCCATGCAGAGTGATCATGCTGTTTCAGCGACGAGTTTTTTGTGTTTTGCTGGTGTTTGTGCTTTTGTTTTGCTTCTTGTTTACCCCGCCGCCGCTGCTGCGCCGGCCATCCCCCGCCGCGGCTGCCGCGCCGGCCATCCCACGCCGCTGCTGCCGCGCCTACTCTCCTGCGCCAGTCCTCCCCCGCCGTCGAGCCGGCCCGCCCCACGGCCGCCCCACTCCGCCTCCCCTCCGCCGCCGCCGCCCCTCGCTGCCGCCACCGCCGTCGAGCCGGCCCGTCCCCTCTCGAACGCACAACTTGGTTCTGTAATTTTTCGGAAGTTCCGAAAATGATTTTCGGACAACTCCGAAAATTTTCAGAACGCACAACTTGGTTCTGTTATTTTTCGGAAGTTCCGAAAATTATTTTCGGACAACTCCGAAAATTTCCAGAACGCACAACTTGGTTCTGTAATTTTTCGGAAGTTCCGAAAATTATTTTCGAACAACTCCGAAAATTTCCAGAATGCAGAAATTGAGGAAAAACATTTTCGGATTAATTAATATTCAAAATTACAAATATAATATATTCCAGCCTTAGAAATGAAATTTTAGAGCCCATAATTGAACTGAATTGCATACGTACAAATACGGTGAAAACACTCCATTACAGGGATCTTTTTGTTGGTCTTCTCCTACAGTATATATCATTGGCCCCTTGCAAGCAGAGGACAAATTCTCTTTGCATTCGTATGCATTTTAATTCTGCAAAACCTGTAGCTTATCCTCTGTATAAACAACGAGAATATCATCTGTTTATAATTCCAATTTCCAAGTATCAACTTCTACCTCGACCAGAAGTAATACAGATTCTGAAGTTTATAAACATAGCTCTGCCTGAACAAGATGGAAACCTACTGTTTTCAGTTCACCATTTGATCTTTACCAGATAAACCTGAAGTTCAAACTGTGCAGCCATGTTTCAAACTTGAAATAGAAGGGAGGAAAAAGAAGTGCTGATCACTGTTCTGGCATAACTGAAAAGAAAACTGAAATGCAAAGAGGAGACAAAAGGGGATAATACTATCTGTAGCTCGGATTTGCGTTGCAAATTGCAATGAGGAGGAGGGGTTGGTTGGGTGGTCAGTGCAAATGCTGCTGCTATTGTGTTGATCCTTGTTTGTGTTGAATGGATGCATGTCTCAAAAATTTTATATGTGAGAGGTAACCTCACTAGGAGGTATCTCCACCTAAACAACCCACCTTCATCCCTCCATCCAAACAAAGAATAGAACCATTTCAACCCATCATATCCCTCAAACCAAACAAAAAACAAGGTTTGTTCCATCCCTTCAACCAAACAGAAACTAGGTCCAACCCATCCCAGAAAAACAAGAATGGACCTAACCCATCCCACCACATCCCCAAACCAAACAGACGGCTAAAGAACTCCTTAATCCTTGCAAAAACCGTCTAAATAACCCCTCACTGATTTCGATAAATGGTATTGAACACTTAGCATGATAAATATGAAAAACAAAACTATCGTGGACTCCATATCAACAAGAAACACACATCAATGATATATATGTTTCGTTTTTTTTATACTTAAATTAAACTTATGAGTTTTACAATAGACCCAAGCAATAAGTTTCTACCAAAATAATAGGCAAAAAATTGATAAATAAGGAAGAGATGAGAAATATATATATAAACCAGGTACATCAGGCCCACCGTAACATCGTGCCGAAAACCATCTATACTACGTGCTCACTGTTTTGACGAAACCGCTCCTACATCTCTTTGTAAAATACCTCGAAACACCATAACAATTATGCGCAACTGCCACGCTACTTTGTTTCACTTTATAAAATTTTGTTATCCTTATATGTCATTATGTATTGGTATCCGACTATATAAGATAGTCCCGTATCTGACTCGCCCGACGTAGAAATCTTTTCTCCTCATTCTTTTTTTTTTCTCTCTTTCCAATTTTCCATCATGCCCCCCATCCCCTCCCGTTCGGGGCCCAAGCTCCCGAAATCCCCCATCCCCAAAAAACCCAAACCCAAGCCCAAATCGAGAGACCCCGCAACCAAATCTAGGGTTTCGCCTCCGCTCCGCAGGATGTCCGATTCCGCCCCCGGCCCCGGCCCCGCCGCCGCCGCCGCCACCGCCCCGGCCGCCGCCGCCGCGTCCGGCTCCGGCGCCATCGTGCACGCCGGAGGCGGCGGCGCGTGGCCGCACGGCGTCCGGTTCGGCGCCATGGTCTGGGGCAAGGTCAAGTCCCACCCATGGTGGCCCGGCCACGTCTACAGCATCACCCTCACCAGCGACGGCGAGGTTCGCCGGGGCTACCGCGACGGCCTCGTCCTCGTCGCCTTCTTCGGCGACTCGAGCTACGGCTGGTTCGAGCCGCACGAGCTCCTCCCCTTCGAGGAGCACTTCCGGGAGAAGTTCGCCCAACCGGGTGGCCGCAACTTCCCCACCGCTATCGACGAGGCCGCCGACGAGGTCGCCCGCCGTGCCGCACTCGCGTTCCTCTGCCCCTGCCACCGGCCCAACGCCGTGCGCCCGCACGACCTCGATCCGAGGTACCTCCTTGTCGACGTGCCTGGATTCGACACCGACGCCGAGTACCACCCCGACCAGGTGGCCGCGGAGCGGGAGAAGATCGATCCGCGGGCGCTGCTGGATTACCTGAAGGGCGCCGCCGTGGAGCAGCTGGACGCCGCCGAGCTGGTCGGCAAGACCAAGCGGCACATCCCGGCGGTCCAGATGAGCTCCATGCTTGAGGCCTACCGCCTATCCAGATACGCGCTCAATGATCCAACCTACGCCCAAGCTTTTGGGATGGATTACGACGAGGCGCAAGCGGCGAAAACAGCGTTGGAGAAGAAAGCTCGAGAAGGTATACACACTAGCATGCCCAATCCTATTAATCCTCCTTTTAGTTGCGCTGTATGCTACTATGCTATTGTTTCTGCTGCTATGTACTCGAACATGCTCGTTACACTAACGTTAATACCATTGCTGCGATATCGATTGAATTTCAATTCCTTTGTTCTGAATAGAGGTGTAGATCTGGTTCAGTTAGTCTTTTGCTTTATATTTTTGTTGATCTGTCTGTTGCATGATTGTTGTTTCATTGGGGTTGATCACCATATGTCACGCGATTATTACAGAATTGATTCAAAATTGAGTAAAATTCACCAATCTTTGAGTTGTCTTAGAAAAATGGGTACTGCCGTGACCCCATTGAATTTGATATCTTTTTTTCCCCAAACAATTACTAAGGATAAAGTGAGAATTTGTTTCTCCACTACTTTGTAGGTATGAATATTTTTTTAAAAATATTAGGGGCTAATATGCATTATGAAATATTCTATTGTGATTTTGTTTTTTCATGCTTCTATGCGTACATTTGCATTACTGAATTGGTACTTACTATAGTTTATAGGCCTGGCCTCAGTTCCTAACTTCCTATATGTTTGGAAATTGTGAGGTCCTCTCTTTTTCTAACATTTCTGCACCATTTTTCTGTTCATTGTCCATTGGACTCCAGTTTGTATGCTTGTTGTGTGTTTTTTGTTCGTCCCTATAGTTTGGCATATAGACACATGCACTGATTGTCAGTGTATTGATTTTTTTTCCATATTGTTGGTTAAGCGTAATTGAAGTCATGCATCATAAAGGACTACTATAAATATTGGTCAATGTACCTGATAAAACATATTGATCTATGGAGCTATGAGAAATGAATGTGATTGAGGTTCTCATCTGCATATCATGTTTTGTTCTGGACGCACTATTCCTTGTTCATTGATGAAACAGGCTTTGAGGTAAGGTGGTTGAGTTCACCTTTAACATTGTGAAGGAAGGCACCAAGTTAAGATACGTATGACTACAACATTTGTTTAACTGTGCTGGTTGGTTATCTTATTTATTAAACATGTATAAAATGTATGAACATTAACTACAGATAAGTTTTTTTTCTGTTATTTAGATGCATCTAGTTGAACCATTCAGAAGCAGTAAATATGATTAGGATTTCTGTTCTTTATGAAAAGGGATATGTCCATATTTGCGCATAACATAAAAATCACAAGAAAGGAAATCATATAATTCTCTATTGCCAACTTCGAAAAAATATGAATGCGAAGCGTTCTTTTCAGACTTCAAGTTCAAGTCTGAGAGATCCATGCCTGGAGTAAAGCAAGATGCATCTAGCTTGCACTAGGATCAGAGGTTCTAGCACTATCAAATAGTGAAGGCACTGAAAGGGGGATCAATCTTTTGCCCTCTCCTGTCCATGTTTTTGACCACTAGTGTATTTTAGTTTCTCCTGCGATTGGGAGCCCCTCCATCCTTCCCATGATCAGGCATCCTTCATATTGGAAGAGTCTCTTCATATTACCTTCTGCTGCTGCTGCCCTGTTCTTGTGATTTGCTTCCCTTCTCGTCCTTTTCTTGACTAGTTCCTTTCTTAAGATGATGCCTTCAGCTATTGCTGATGCTGCTGTTGTCCTGTTTCTGGAATTCACTTCTCTGCTCGTTCTTTTGTTAACTCGACTTATTCCTAAAATCAATGCTAGTTCCTTTCTGAAAATGATGCCTTCAGCAACTGCACCATTAGGGGTCGGTTACCTTGGCAACTTTGCTTTTTCTTCAGAGTTCGTAGCGGTTATCATAGGTCCCTTTTGCACAGACAGAATGATTAGGGAAACACTAGAGACTTTCGTTTAGTTTATTTATTACTACACTAGAGCCTTTTAGTTTAGTTTATTTGTGAAAAGCTAATCACAGTGCACAAATAAACTGAACCTCTCCGGTTGCCACCAAGCTCGCCGCGGTTTTGCTCGTTCTAGGAGCTGCTTCTTCCTGCCCGGACAAATTTTCCTTTTTTTCCTAGGAAAAAGCAAAGATTCCATGAATTCTGATATGGACACTCCTTTAGGTTGAAATTCATCCAAAATTCGAAACGAATCCACATCAGATTATTTCAGTAATAAATGGACATGAATAACATTAAATACAAATTCCACCTGAATTCTCCATCGTTCTCTTTTGGTGAGAATGTGAGATGGTGATACCGAGTCACCTGGAAGCTTGGAAAGACGTGGAGCCAATGGGGGTTGGAGAGGCATCACAGAATATGATCCTGCTCCGTTAGATATTTGGTGGCGGATGATCAGCATTTGTGCCGGCCAGGAGCAAAGCACTGGTGAATTTAGTCCTGTCTGTCAGACTGTCACCCTGTCTTGGCTTAAATGAAAAGCTTATGAAGCCTTAAACCCCAACATGGATCAACTAACCCTTGCCTCTCTTCTCTCTAGTCTCTCCAATTTTCTGCGTTAATTCAATTGACAAAAAAGAAAATTAAAGGAGCTCATTGGCTCTCTCTCGAGCTATTTTTCAACTAGACATAATAATTCATGTAAGGAATTTCCCTTCAAGAAGATCTCACTTTGCATGGCAAATGAGACCAAAGGCGAATCCCTACCTGCCACTAAACAAATCCCAAGAACAAGATTATAGGTGACGGTCACGTAGTAGCAGCAGCATCGGTTAGTGGTAGTGCGTAATCTTGCAATTTGCATGTGCGTGCACGTATGTAAGCACATTTTCTTTATTTTTTAATTTTTGAAGGCACATTTTCTTTCTCTCTTTTTTTTAATTTTTGATACATTTTGTTCGCTCGAGAGAGAAAGAAAAGCCGCTAATACAAGATAATTACTATAGTGTTTTTATTTTAGTCTTAGAAAAAAAATCACTGTTTTTTCGGGTTGGATAGGCCCAAAGAGAGACATTCCCAGGAGAGGCAGAGTCGACGGCTCTCATCTTTTGTATCGACCGATACGGATGGAGGGCTAGGATGGATCTACCAACGGTCTGGATTGCGCGTCACCCGTCCATCCTCGCTCGCCACCATACAGTCTCATACATGCGACTAGCAGCTGATTTTTTATTTTTATTTTTTGCATTGCCAGGCATTCTTTCTTTCTTTTCGCAAGTTCTTCTTTGTGTCATATACTCCTATATTGATTTACCAAGGCCATGTATTACGCCTTCAGTAACAAAATAAATAAAAAGAAAAAAAAACATCATGATGCATTTCCCTTTGCTAACTACTAACTCCAGCTGACCAGCATGTGTTTTTTTACTTCTTTCGTCTTAAAATATAAGTATTTTTAGGTTAAAATTAATATTAAAAAAATATATAAAAATAGATATATTTTAAAGCAAGATGCTGTGTAAAAAATAACTACATTTTATAAAGGTAATATCATTTTTTTCCTTAAAGAGTCAATTGCACATGTATTGTTACACAGCAGCAGTCAAAGCTTTTCTTCTTTTTTTTTTAGACATGGCAGTCAAAGCCTTCGTACTCGAACGAAATCTCATGTTTTTTCTAATATATTGTCAGGCAAGAGACGTGTTTGGTGGGACCGGAAAACACAGGAGGAACCCCAGGATGATCAGGGCGAGTCTTCAAACACAACTTCTGCAGGTATTGTACAGTACGGTATATACGAGTATACATATTCTTTTCATTTTTATTATACTACTAGTATTATTGTGTATTTTTGCATTTTCTTCCTTCCAAAAATCTAATTTCTTTCACAGCCCAAAAAGTCGACTATTATCATGTTGGTATAATTTTCAACTAGTTCAATCACAATATTTAGACCATTAGTTAAATTAGTTTATTGTAGTTTTATATTTCACATAAATGGCTAACCATTTGCGTTGACTTGGTCTTGTCGGTAGTATCTCTCTCTTGATGTGTGGCTACGATGCGTTGCAGGTCGTCCGGCCAAGGGCCGCAAGAAGGCGGCGGAGAATCTCGGCGGCCGCCGCCGGAAGGGCAGCGCCACCAGCACGGCGGCGAGGCTCATGGAGAAGATCATGCCCAGCGCGGCGGCGATGAAGCCCAGGGCCAAGAAGAAGGACCAGTACCTGCTCAAGCGCCGGGACGACGCGCGCGCCCCGCCGCCGCCGTCCATGCCGGACGCCTACACGGCGGCGCCCATGGCCCCCGCTCTCGACGACGTCCCGCCCGGATTCCCGGCCGATCCCCCGACGCCGCCGCTCCCGAGCAGCACCCTCGCCGCCGACGAGGAGTTCTTGCTGCAGAGGCGCACGCCACCGCTGCTGTCCGCGCCGCCCGCCCCGCTCGCGCTTCCTCTCTCCGGCAGTCAGATTGGCGACGGCGGCGCGCCCACGGACGCCGCCACCGCCGCCCCCGCGCCGAAGAAGGCGACCAAGCCGAAGAAGGCAGCCGCCCGCAAGCGCGAGCGCGAGGAACCTGCTGACGCCGCCGCCGCCGGCGGTGCCGGCGAGCCTAAGAAGAAGAAAAAGAAGAAGCTCGCCGAGCTCAACGGCGTGGTGGCCGCGGCCGCCGGCAAGCCGGGGTTATTGCCTGCTAAGGTAGACCTTGATCTGAAGCAGGTAATATCCGAGCTTCAAAGCCTTCCTCTCGTTGCCTCCTATGCCGCCGGCCGCCGCAGCATCTCTGACGAAGCTCGCTCCTTCCTCCTCGCCTTCCGCTCCAAATGTTTCAAGAAGAGCCATGAGAACGATCCACCCGAGGAGAACAAGACCTCTAAGCCCAATGCCGCCACCGCCGCCGACGGCCAGAAGCCGCCGGCGAAGAAGAAGCCGGCCGCTAGGCCCGGCGACGCCGCCGTCGCCAAGGTCGCCGGCGTCAAGCGTGCCCCATCTGATCGCCAGGAGGAGCTTGCTACCAAGAAGAAAGCCAAGCTCAACAAGATCAAGACGCTGGCCACTGACAAGAAGGCCGCCGGTCTGGAGCTCGCCGCCGCGGCCGCCACCGCACCTGTGGCGAGGAAGAATGATGCGATTGCTGCCAGGAAGAAGGAGAAGGAGGCAGCTCCGGCTCCGGCGATCAAGACGCCGTCGCCGACGGCGCTGATGATGAAGTTCCCGCCGAAGAGCACGCTGCCGTCGGTGGCGTCCCTCAAGGCGAGGTTCGCGCGGTTCGGGCCGCTCGACGTCGACGGCATCCGCGTCTACTGGAAGTCCCACATGTGCCGCGTCATCTACAGGTTCAAGTCCGACGCCGACGTCGCGCTCAAGTACGCGCGCGCCAACACCACCATGTTCGGCCAGGTGGCGCCCAACTACTACCTCCGCGGCGTCGAGTCGGGCACCGGCGCCGGCGACCTTGCCGCCGACGCTGCCCCCCCGCCGCCGCCGCAGCAGCGCTCCGAGCTTCGCCTCATGGAGACGGCCCCATTCAGGCCCGGGACCTCCGGCGGCAACGGCGCTCCGCTGCCGCTGTCCAGGGCCGTGCCGGCGCGCACGGTGGTTGGGCAGCAGCCCAAGTCGATCCTGAAGAAGACGGTCACCGACGACGGCGCGCCGTCGGCGGCGATCCGCGATGCCCCGCGGGTGAAGTTCATGCTCGACGCCGGGGACAGCAAGCTCGAGCCGCCGCCATCTGCAGCGCCGGCGAGCGGTGGCGGCCCAGACGCCGCCGCGCCGCTCACCAAGAGCGCCACCAAGTCGGTCGGCTTCGCGCCACCGCCTCTCCAGCCGCCGGCGCGCCCGGCGCAACACCCCCACCTGCAGCCACCGGCGCGTCCAGCGCAGCAGCCTTCTCGCCCGCCGGTGACCCAGCCACTCCCTCCTCCGCCGCCTCTACATCAGCACCAGCCATACCAACCTCGCCACACGGACGCGCTGCCGCCGCCGCCGCCGCCATTCTCCGTGCAGCAACAGCTTCCTCCACCGCCACCATACCACCTCCGCCACAGCGACGGCATGCACCACCCTCTCCCCGGACCACCGCCGCTGCCGCCATCGTACCAGCTTCGCGCCGGCGGCGTCGTCTTCCCCGGACAGCAGCAGCCATACCGCCCCAACAACGACACCCAGCTCGGCCTCCCCGTCGGCGCCGCCGCCGCCGGCAGCGACACGCCGGCGTGGAAGAGAGGAGGGAGAGAGTTCGACGAGGAGTTGATGAGGGTGATGCTGGGAATCGCCAAGATGGTGGAGCCATTGACGGACAAGAACGGCAACTTCCCCTACCACCTCTTCACCTCGGCTTGAGTGAGACCGAGAGAGCAGTGTCGCTCACAGACAGATGGGCCCCACTGTCAGTGGCAGTAGCTGGGCTGGTAATACTAATAGTACTATAGTAGTTGGGGGACTAGTAGCTTGGTGGTGACTTTTGCCAAGAAGAAAAAGGATTTTAAGAACAAGGTGTGTCATGTGATGTACTCCTGTTGTAGCGTACTGGAGTAGTTTGGTTTGGCATGGTTGCATCGACTATATACTATTAGTACCTCTATTTCTGGGATTGACTCATTTAGTTTGGTTTGCCATGGTTGCATCAACTATACTATTATACTATTTAGTACCTTCATTTCTGGGATTGACTCATGGTCAAGCCAAGAAACGGTAGCGGACTTGCATATATTATTTCTATGCCGTTGCAGGGATATCAATGGTGTTTGAATCAAAGATAAAGATAAAGATTAAGTGTTTCATATAAAACGAGATGAACTTAACGTGTGATTAATTAAGTTTGAATTAATACAAACTTGAAAAAAATTAATACAAACTTGAAAAATGGATTTATCTGATATTTTAGAACAACTTTCATATAAAAAATTTTCACACGAAACACACCGTTTAGCAGTTTGAAAAACGTGCCACGAATGTCTTTACATGAGTTGAGCAGTTTCGAATGCTGTCATCGTATGAAAATCCAGAAACCGTCAAGTAGCTCCACCTCTTCATGAGACACGACTTATCTCCATTTAAGCTCTCAGGCTCCGTCAAATCCTCGCTCTGAATTATTACATTCAGTAGTCGTAGAATTAAAAAAAATAAAATAATAATTTTAGATTTTCTATAATCTCATCGATGTTTTTTATAAATCTTTAGCTCTCTCGAACATCATAGTTTTGTAGTTTTGTGTTCTTAGTTGTTGCTTTTTATCAATGTTATTGGATCATGTATCTAGAAGTTAGAATGTGATTCTTGTACATTAATATATAATTATTAATGTGCAATAATATTACAGAGGAATATTGACGTTCTATGTATATCTCTTTTATAGGCATAGCCTTATTTGATAAAACTTGCTACGGAACACTCAAAAAGTATGACCTTTGTGGGTAGACATCGCAAAAACGTGAATTCGCTCGAGGACATTTCAAAAATACGATAATTTATTGTAGGACACCAGGGCCATTAAAATATTATTTTTATTAGATATGGAGAGAGAATTAAACTAAAATGACTTTGCCGCACTGCTTCTTCCTCCATCCATTCCTCTCTCTTGTTCATCCATTTCTCTCTCTTGTTCATCATCTTCCATGGTAGTAAAAACAACAAAAGGTTCACTAGATCTTACCAGCAGCAAAGGAAGCTTCTGATGGCGAGGAGGAGTGGTAGAGCGGCAGCGAACAGGATGATCGCCTTGGCAGCAAGCGAGCAGAAGTGATCCTCCTTCTCTCTCCTAGCCTCTGTTGACGCCAAATCCGTACCGCCGATGTGGATCCGGCACGCGGACACACGAAGGCCTGAAAGATCTGCTTAGCTCCAGTGCAGGTCCTAAAATTGATGAAGCGCAGGCGTGCCAGTCAGTTTGATCCTGCCACTGACAAGATATGCAAAACAGCAGAACAGAAGGTCTATCGGCCGGCCGATAGGGCAAGATAGGCCGATAGCCAAAACAACCGATCTGCTGATGGCACAATCCCAGCCGATGCCGGTACCAGTCGATGTAGTTAAGGTTTCGAACCATCGGCTGTGTACTAAGCAAACATTTATATAGAGGCGATCGGCCGACGATAACATGATGATGTAGCAATGTGATATAGCATAATCCAAATATAAAATAAATATTGATCTGAAGATTAAAGCACATATCGGCCAGAAGTCCGATGACATAAACTCTCAATAAGCAGATAAACAATATATACTCTGTTGTCATCGGCCAGATCCAATCTATATGTAAAACTCTTTGGCCAATGCAACATCTGGATAACTCATTGGCTGAAACCCCGATGAAACTCTTATTGACAGCCAACAAGCAGGCTAGAGATTACGGTTCTAATCACGACTTAGTAGGTCAAACCGAACTGATGCAGCACTAAGTATGAAAAGAAACGCAAGACCTAGACAATCAAACCCTTGACTGATTTTCAGAGTGGTGGATACCTTAGCCAATCTAACCTAGCAAGGCAATTTAGTCGATACCGGCATAAACCCTAAAGCGAATCTCAGCCGATAAGACTAAATTGAGAAGCCGAACCAGATTGACTAAGATATATGATAGTAGGTGCTTACGTTGTTGAGATCAGAACGTCGAAGCCCTAGCCCCGACAACGCAAGCAACCATAACGAGACTTACCCCTCGCGAGAAGGGTATGAACTCGCCGAAGAAGACGAAAAGTAAAGGTTGGCGATGCGCCGAAGTTGTATTGATCGTGAGATGATTTACATGAACCTTGGGCTTACATATTTATACCCATAAACTAACAAAGATCCTAACAAATTAAGACTCAAACTTTCCTAAAGATAAAAGAAAAAAGATAAAGTCCTTGCCGGACACTAACACACTTTCCTAAAGATAAAACAGAAAACTAACAAATTCTTCCTAATTAAGAGATACAAGCCGCATCCTCCTCAAACTCGGTCTTCTCTGGATAAGATCTTCCCGAATCTAACAAGAATCCGACTGCTATTGGTGGTTGGTTTGAGATAACCCCCATCGGCCAATGTAGAACTCTAGGCCAATACTAGCTTTGAGCCGATATAGATCCTGGGCCGATGAGGACTTCGGGGCTTACCAAATTCTGGTGTTAACAGCCTCCCACCTGCCTCGGCCTCACCACGCTCTGTCATTCCCATGGTCCACCGGTGAGCTCAACATTGCCGCATAGTCTGGATCTAGCCGTCGCGCGGGGCTAGTTAGGAGGATGCCGATGGTGACAGCCTCCTTCCGAGCGCCGGCGCCCCCACCACGAAGACCAGTCACCGAGCGTCTCAAAGCTGCAATGTCACTCGAGGCGGGCAAGTCTCATCAACCCCGCCGTCTATTAGATTTTGATGCCCTCCAGTTATCACGGCTCCTCCACTCCATCGTCAGCTCATGCTGATCCATCTTGGAGACGATAGGGAGGAGGACATCGATGCACAAGGAGGTAGACGACGACGTCCTATCCTGTGCGCAGAGTGATGCAGAGGCCTATGGCAGTTTCACCGCCTGCGCCTGTTGCAGGAAGAAGATGAGGGAGAAGGAAGAAGACGAGGGCAAAATTAATATTTCACGTAGTTTCTCTCTTATCAATTGGGTGGATATTGTATTTTAATTCATCCGATGTTTTGGGGCAAATTACCACACTTTCAAAGTATCTTTGAGCAAATTTGCGTATTTGCCTACCAACAAATACCACACTTTTTAAATGTCTTATAGCAAATTTTGTCGCCTTTTTATCCTCCAATCCCCTAGCTACGCTTCTCTCTCTCTTTTTTCTTGAGATGGCCTTTTTTTTTACGAATATGAGATGACGTCCTAGCTATGTTCTCTTGTCAAGAAGAACATGTCTCCCTTGTCTTGCGAGAAATGGATTAATGAACCAGTTATTCTATTATATCTTCAAAGAACCTATGTAAAACCATACATTCCACAAATGCCCGAACAATCTGAACATATAGAGGGCACCTTTGACACGCAGAAGTATACACGAATTAGTTTTCTCATAACACTACTTCATTCCAAAACAGAAGTTTACACGAGTGAGTTTAATTCTCATAAAATCACTTCACTCCAAAGAAGACTGAAGGATGGAACGCTGTGCTCCTTGGCTGAACAAAGTTAATTTACACGCCTTATGACTGTCACAAATGAAACCAGGCTATTAATTTCTACTAACAAATCAATCAGTTCTCATTTTAATATTTTTTAAAAAATACAATATAAACGCAGATGCTCACAACGTACGCATACTCACCCATATAAACAATCTCACGTAAGAAGTTTCACAAACTGGAGTGAGTTCTAATTGAAAGTACCTACAGCCTGACTAAACTTCACAATTACTTTATTTCACAATCATAGAATATAAATTGAGATTAACATAGTTTCACTTACTTCATAAATAATTTTAACTCAATTTTAGTCTATTGCCCATTAATTAATTATAATAATTAATTTAAGCAGATTTTGGCGCCTTGACGGCCTCGAAGCGTGGCTCCTTCGCATCGAACTTTTGCTTGGCGTACACATCCATGTACTCGCCGAACACGTACTCCGGGTACTCGCCGCCGCCGCCGCCCACCGCCGGCGAGATGGTCGCCTCGAACGCCGGGTTGTAGAACGACGCCACGGAGCGCCGGTTGCCGTCGCGCATCGGGAGCACGCGGTGCCACGCGCTGCGGTAGCGGCCGTTGCTGAGCACCTCCACCTGGTCGCCGGTGTTGACCACGATGGCGTCGGCGAGCGGCTGCACGTCGACCCACTCGCCGCCCTTGAACACCTGGAGGCCGCCGACGCGGTCGTCCTGGAACAGCAGGATGACGCCGCCGGCGTCGGTGTGGGCGCGGAGGCCGGTGATGAGGTCGGGCCGCGGGCACGGCGGGTAGTGGCTGACCTTGGTGCCGAAGAACGGCGCGTGGCGGCCGTCGCCGGTGAAGGCGCGCTTCATGCGTCCCTTGTCGAGGCCAAGGTTCTCGTCCATGGCCTCCATGATCCTCTCGGCGAGCTTCCGCAGCGCGGCGCGGTACTCGCGCATCGTCTCCTTGAACTCCGGCGGGTTGGACGGCCACTGGTTGTCGTCGTGGAGGTAGAAGATGTCCTCCCAGTCCATGTCGTCCACCGGCGCCGCCGCCTCGCCGCGCCGCTCCGCCGCCACGAGCCCTTCCAGTGTCCTCACCGGCGCCGACTCCATGAACGCCGCCTCCCGGAGTCGGTAGCTCTCCGAGCACACCTTCTTCACCCGATCAAGAAGCTCCTTCGAGACGCCATGGTTCACCAGCTGCAATGATCATCCCAAGTGATTAACCATCTTAATCAACATGATCAATGCTGTCATGATCAGCTAATCAGCAATCATCACATATTCATCTGATTAACTCTCCTTATTTTTTAGATAATAAAAATAAATTACATCTCCGGCTTCTACCATAAAACACCAATTATCATTAACTATCCTTATAATGAAGCCAATTAATCATTAACTATCCTTACAATGGAGGATATATAACTTTCGGTCGTTGCACCAACTAAGAATGCACATAGCCACATACTAATCTGGTTAATTAGCTACCTGAAAGAATCCCCACTCCTCGCAATCGTTGTCGATCTGCGCCATCGTCTTAGCCCTCTCAGTGGCGGTGCCGTCGAGCTTGGATAAGTCGATCACCGGAACCACCATGGCTGAAACCTTGAAGAAGATGGTGGTTTTACAAGTTACTTATGAAGAATATCAAGCTTGGTGTTTTGCAGTAATTGAGCTGATAATGCTGCTGCTTAGTTAAGTTGTGATGGCTTGAGTTGAGCTGGAGATGGAGCAATGGATGGACACATATTTATAGGGTACAATTTGACTGACCAAGGATGGACATAATAATTTATTTTGCAATAAACAAATAGTTTGTTTTAATAAATAAACAGGATAATTTGGTCAAACACAGGCAAATGTTGGAGCTGACCTGGCATCTGCTAGGTTTTCTGGGATGAAGCTTCTGGGCAGCAGACAGCCGTTGGATGCTTCTGGCAAATTGGTATTTGCATCTCCATGTAATTATGCACCAATTGGAGCAAGCTGATGACGATCATGTCCTTGTCATACGTGACCTTTGAACTAACCCTCATTACACGGGCAGAGGATTGCCATGTTGACAGGACACATCCTTGTACCATGATTTCATATTATTGTTCATATGAATGATGATTCATAATTCATGGAGTTGATTTGATCTACTTTATCATGATGGTAGAAAGTTTATCGAAAGTAATCAAAAGAAAACTCGACTCTTCAAACTAGTAGAATGATCTTTGTTAAACTATATTAAAAAACTGCACAACCCAATACTAATACGATTCTAATAAACCACTCAATAGCTTCTCTGGCCTGACGAAAAATAAACTGCTCAACATAGCCTTTTTTGTTTGGTACTACATAGGAGGTGCAGATGTATACCTTAGAAACAGAGTCCGTCGTCAACTCCTATTTTTTTACTAAAAAATATTCGCATATAACGGTATCTGTACCAACAAGCACTCCTCAATTCTTGGAATTCTCTCGTGGAAAATATGCAAGACCGTGACAAATTTCTATTAACATGATAAATTTTCCTGAAAATTGGCATCTGAGAGAGACGGTGCTACTCTCCAAAGATTCACACACCAAGAGTCCAATGATCGATGGCACAGTATTCCCTGAGGAAAAAGAAAAGAAAATAAAAAAGCTTGCTGCATCTTGCCAAAGAACAAATTGTTCTGAGAGTGTTATTGATGTTTCCTGATTTTTTTTCTCTCCAGGAAAGTGTGAGGAAAATGGCTGGAATTCGTCTGGCCAGAATTGTATTCCTCTCTCTATCTGTGTCTGAAACTCTGTCTCTGTTTCTGCTCGTGAATTCAGAGTTGCCATCTCCTTTAATTTGGTCACTAGCTCATCCAATTGTTCAGACTTCACAGTGGACTTGTTGTTCCTTTGCTCTTGTGCTTTTTCTGCAAGTGCAGCAAAATTCCATAAATCCCAGTCAGTGCACCTATCAGCATGCAGCTGGGGGACCAAATGAATTAAATTGTCCATGTGATTGTCAAGCTATCAGATGGAACCTCGGTTCCCTCTTCCATTTTGCTTCCATTGTGGATATGTAAATGCATATTTCAGTCAAATGTTTGCAGCAAGAAATTTTGGGAAAAAAATTTCTTCAGGTGTAGGACGCAGAGGTGCAGAACAGAGCAATTGTCCGGGAACCCTACTAGTTTTGGCCTTGTTTGGATATATTGTTGAGCGGGTTATTTCACGAATTATCGATTTAATAATAGGATAAATTAAATATTTTTAAAAATAAAGTTAACAAATAACTTAAACCATATGGTTTAAGCAATATAGTAAAACATGTGGTTTAAAAAATACAGTAGAAAAGAGTTTTTTTTTGAAAACATGTTTTTTTAAACATAGAACAAATAATTCTTTTCAATAATCTAGTGAATAAGCTAAAAAAACACAGAGTTAGTGGTTGATTTAGGGCTAATTTTTCCATTGATTATGTATCTGAATCTTACTACGTATATATGGATTTATTTAGGAAATAAGTTTACAGCTATGTATGAAAGAAAGTTTAGGTCATTTTTCTCGTTAAAGAAAGTTTAGACCCAATTATATTGCATATTGTCAGTGCTATCAATTCTGTAATTGATTTCCATGTTGAAATCAGAATCTGGCCGTCGCATCACGTCAGTGTAAAAATGATAATAGACTTTTCAAATGAGACCAAGAAAAACATTCGGGCAGGCAAAGGTCGCCATCACCTTTACCTGCATAGGAGGGTCATGTAGAATTAGGCATAGTTGGGTGAAGTAATTAATTAATTACATAATGCCTAGTTGAGTTAATTATTCAGTTAGTTGCCATTCGTTCCAGATCAAGAATTCAAAGATTGAGGATGATAATATTTAATTTGCATGTTGCAACATGCATATCACCATTGCATCAGGAGGTTCGCAATTTGCATCCAGATAACAAATATATTTTTCTTGAGGAACATTTGAATTCTTCTCCTTCTCCCATGCCACTGGTGATGTATACATTCATGCATGTGCATTTTGAACAAGCCATTTGTGATAATTAACATACCTAATAGCCCATGAAGTAATCGTGCATGAATCAATTAGTTGGAACCGTATCCATATGTCCAAGAAAATAAACGCATTATATGTACGATAGATCATAGACCACGTGGCACGTCGACGAAGAACACATGATGAAAAAGAAAGACATTCCAATTAGCCAGTCCTATGTTGCATTAGGGATGACGTGAAAGACAATAACTTTTAATCAACACAATCTTGAACTGAATTGAAGTCTTTCACGGGAACTCGAGAAATCTCCAAATTAAACATCATATTATCAGTTCCCTCACATTGTTCTTGAGCAAAACATGCATGAAACGGTCAGCAGCCACCATTGTCAAACATGGATGATCAACCGTATACATCTATATATTGGGATTTTTTTTAGTTTTTCATAAATATGTTACTAGAACTACTATAGTGCGCGTAGCTACAGAGTTGGTTTTCTCATTGCTCGATCTTCAGATATCACTGATTTTTTTGAAACAATACGCACAAGACAGTGCGACGTTTCGTATTGACAGAGCACGAAAAAATTATAAGTCTACAACCCAGGAGGCTATAGTCAGAGAAAAAAACAACAGCTACACCATGCATCTACGACCAAAGCCTCCACTGAAGAACAAACAGAACACGACATTCCGAGGGAAACTTCTAAAGGACGCCTCCAAGAAGGAAGCGACACCAAGTACCGCTCCCACCCGCCCTGAGAAACCAGGATGTGGTTTTCACTTGAAGAACTCCATCGGAGAGGGCAGGAAAGTTCACACAAACAACGTCCCAAAGAAAACGCGGTGTCCACAGGCATCGTCATTGTTGGCCCGAAAGGCTAGGCTTTTGCCTGTAAACTTTTTACCTTCCCGCGTCGAGGTTGCCTGCAAATCAGTGCCCACCACCAACAACACACCTTCGATGCATGGCCACTGCGCCAGCACCTTATCGTCGGTTGGCCATCAAGCAGGAGCTCAACATCCGACGCGCTCCGAATCCATACACGCAGTTGGGTTGACGAGGGAGAGAGTGAGAGAGAAGGATGGATCCCCTCTCCCCCGCACTAGCCCGCCCAACGTGGCCATCTTGTGGTGGCTAGGTGCCGCTGCAAGAGGACTGACGTCTAGATCACTGATTTTTTTTTACGGTGATCGTTGAAGGTTACTAGTCAATGTGCATGTGTTTTGTGGTCGGAGTTGGATCCTTTCGTTCTCTTTAAACATTATTTTCCAAGAAAAAATAGCAGCCAAGCGTTAAAAAAAGACAACAACGAACAAGAGTACATAAATTTGCAAATTCCTGAAACAAAACATATTTTCGGCTATATGTAGATAGGGATAATAGTCCAAAAGGGCGCTTAGCTACATCTGGTTATTTGGTGGTGAAGCCAAGATTTCTTAATTTTATTTGGTAGAGGGGCTATTAGGACTAATTTTATTTAAATTCCGATAAGTACAATAACTACTATTGAAAATCTCAAATTATGGGAGATGCCTACTAAGCCCCTAGTTGCCCTATAGGTTATTCTTCATGAAACTTTGGGAAATTATAATATTTTTTTTAAAAAAAAGTACCCCCAATTCCATTTGAGAACACAAAAATCTGAGTGAAAATAATAAAAAAAAACAGTTCCATTTTGTCCGATGCAGAACAACATATCATGAGTCAATGTCCTCTCTCTACATCAACTTGTTCGAAGATATATCAATCATCCTTTATGACTTGATTTGCTTTCTTCATGTTGCATCGACCGGAAGACTAGACTCTTTTGAGTCCGTTTATTCTACTCTTTAGAAGAGAAGTCATACATCTGGACAAGACAATGACTACCTTGTTTGGGTTCATGAGAAAAAAAATTGAAGTCATTGATAATGACAAGTAATCAATCAACCAATGGTATATATGCCAATCTAATTAAGCATAAGATATATCCAACCAAATACCAGCAATCTATCCAAGCATCCTGGGGTGCGCTACATCCCAGAAACTTCTAATTTTTGCCACATGCAGAAAATTATTTATTATTTACAGCAGCCAACCAGCTGATAAATTGGCCTACAAAACCCTCATGCCACTAGCTCCATTTGAAGCCATCAGCTGCAAGCTTGCATCACACTAGCTAATTAGCTACTTGCTCTTCTTCTTGCTTGCTAGCTTCTGCATATAGCAAGACATTGCAAGTCTGAAAAAACTTGAGAAATTAACCAAAGAAAATGGTGGTTCCGGTGATCGACTTCTCCAAGCTCGACGGCACCACCACGGAGAGGGCCGAGGCGATGGCACGGATCGACAATGGCTGCGAGGAGTGGGGATTCTTCCAGGTACCTGATTAATCAGATGGGTACATGGCTGTGTGCATTCTTAGTTGGTGCAGAGCGATCGAAAGCTATCCTCAATGAATTAAACATATCATTATATTATCGTGCATTCTTAGTTGGTGCAGTGACCAAAAGTTATCCTTATATTTTTAAGAAGAGTTAATCAGATGAATATGTGATGATTGCTGATTAGCTGATCATGACAGCATTGATCATGTTGATTAAGATGGTTAATCACTTGGGATGATCATTGCAGCTGGTGAACCATGGCGTCTCGAAGGAGCTTCTTGATCGGGTGAAGAAGGTGTGCTCGGAGAGCTACCGACTCCGGGAGGCGGCGTTCATGGAGTCGGCGCCGGTGAGGACACTGGAGGGGCTCGTGGCGGCGGAGCGGCGCGGCGAGGCGGCGGCGCCGGTGGACGACATGGACTGGGAGGACATCTTCTACCTCCACGACGACAACCAGTGGCCGTCCAACCCGCCGGAGTTCAAGGAGACGATGCGCGAGTACCGCGCCGCGCTGCGGAAGCTCGCCGAGAGGATCATGGAGGCCATGGACGAGAACCTTGGCCTCGACAAGGGACGCATGAAGCGCGCCTTCACCGGCGACGGCCGCCACGCGCCGTTCTTCGGCACCAAGGTCAGCCACTACCCGCCATGCCCGCGGCCCGACCTCATCACCGGCCTCCGCGCCCACACCGACGCCGGCGGCGTCATCCTGCTGTTCCAGGACGACCGCGTCGGCGGCCTCCAGGTGCTCAAGGGCGGCGAGTGGGTCGATGTGCAGCCGCTCGCCGACGCCATCGTGGTCAACACCGGCGACCAGGTGGAGGTGCTCAGCAACGGCCGCTACCGCAGCGCGTGGCACCGCGTGCTCCCGATGCGCGACGGCAACCGGCGCTCCGTGGCGTCGTTCTACAACCCGGCGTTCGAGGCGACCATCTCGCCGGCGGTGGGCGGCGGCGGCGAGTACCCGGAGTACGTGTTCGGCGAGTACATGGATGTGTACGCCAAGCAAAAGTTCGATGCGAAGGAGCCACGCTTCGAGGCAGTCAAGGCGCCAAAATCTGCTTAAAGTTAAAATAGACTTTTATTTGTGAATTACTAATTGATTAATTACTTGCATAAACCATATATACACGTACTAAATTAAGATAAAAATAGGTGACCTTAGAAAATTTAAGTGGTTATTGTCATGAGAATACATCTATTGTTATGTTACAGTTTATAATTTGGTATTTTGGTGTGTCATGGTTTGTCAGTAGGAATAATAATATGTAACAAGAGATTGTGTTGTTATATATACAGGATAACCTACAGATTTTTTTAATTAAGTTTTGTCCTATTTATGAAATTTTCGAATTTATTCGTACGACGTGTTGTTTCCGTATCATTAATGATGCAATGCCTTGCTGGTTGGACAAACAAAATTGTAATCCCAATTCCTCAGCAATTATTAAGTTTCATGCAGGGTACATTTTGACTTTTGTCATATTGATTCTTCTATTTGTGACGTTTAAGATATCATGCCATATAGTACTACTAGTAGATTTGGTTGAAAAAAGTCTGAATTATACCCTTGAACTATTGGGTGAGTACGAATTATCCTCCTAAACCTGAAAACCAGACATCTCTCACCCTTAATTATCAATACCGGATGAATTACCCTCGAACTCAATCCGGAGTGGTTTTGGTCCTACGTGGTAATCCAGTCAACAATTCTTTTTTTAAATTCGTGGGCCCCACCTGTTAGTCTCTCACCCTCTCTTTCTCTTTCCTCTCCCCTATCTATCTCTCTTTCCCTAGTCCTCTCTCTCCTCCCACCCCTCACCTCCATCTCTCTCTTGTCACAGGGAGGTGGAGCACCGGAGGAGGAACCGAGGACGGCGGTGGGCAGGCGGAGGCAAAGGCTGCTTGGGGCAATGGAAGGGAAGCCAAGGACGGCGACGGCGGGTGGGGCAGGGGTGGAGGCAGCTCACGGAGACGGAGGAGGAGCCGAGGACAGCGACGACGGGCGAGGACAGGGGCGCTCGCAACTTGGGGCGGTGGAGGGGGAACCGAGGATGGCGACGAGCAGAGGCAGCTTGGGGCGACATGTCGACACCGACACTCGAGCTGAGGATTCTCTCCCTCTCAACCCCCCTCTCTCTCTTCTCCCTCCGTCGCGAGGACGCTCGCAGTCGCCGGTGCGCGGCTCGTCCTTGGCCTCCGCCGGCGAGCGGGGCTTTGCCGCGAGGACATTCACAACCGTTCGCGCACGGCTCGTCCTCGGCCTCCAGATGGCGCACCTCACCCCCAACGCGGTGATGACACTGGCCATCTTCGCACACCTGTGCGAGATGTTCATCGGGGTGCGCCCATCCCTTCGGTTGTTTCGGTGGTTCTTCACCGTGCAGTCGGTATCGCCGCCAACGGTGGTCGGTGGCTGCTACTTCCAGCCGCGGGGGCAGGTGTTGAACCGCTACATCCCGTGCGTCCTTCGCAAGAAGTGGGACGACTGGAAGAGCGATTGGTTCTACACCCCCCTTCCCGACGAAGCGCGCCTCCGACTCCCGAGCCAGCCCCCGACGCAGGCGCCAAGCTGGCGGGCGACGGTGGATCTGGGGGACGGCTACGACGCCGTCCTAGACCGCCTGGCGGGCCTACGAACCCAGGGGCTCACGGGGGCCATGGTGTTCGGCGACTACCTCCGCCGCCGGATCGCGCGGCTCCGGCGACGCGCCCGGGGCACCTGGGAGTACACCGGAACCGAGGACCTCCTGAGCACCCACCAGGGGCGCAAGTGGGATTGGGACCCTGAGGACTTCAGGATGGTGGTCCAACGGGTGCTAAACCTTAGCTCCGTGGAGTCGTCCGTCATCCCTCGGGGGATCCTTCCCCTCTGCAGCGACCCAGAGCGCGCCAATATCGTGGCCATCATGCAGGTGGTCGGGGCGTCGGGGGATCGGGCCCCCCGAGGCCATGATGGCGCGGGCAGCAGCCGCAGAGGGGATCAATCTACCCCCGGAGGGGGCCATGCCTCTGGGCCCCGCGGCGGGGGTTCAGGGGGCAGCCGCCCTGCCGACGCCAAGGGGAAGAGGAAGCAGGCGGCGACCCCCCCTCCATCTCCTCCCCGAGGGGGCGGGGCGGTGCGTGTCAGCGGCAGGCGCCCGGATGACGCCGCACCGACGCCCTAGCCCGAGGGGGAGCGGAAGAAGAAGCGGCTCCGCAAGATGGGGGAGACCGAGCCGTGCAGGGGGAGCCTCATCATGCCCCCGAAGTGGTCGTTCAGCCGGCCACCCCGCAGGTTCGACCTCTTACCCACAGCGACCACACTCTTATTCCCAAGCCCCCAGGGCTTGTCTTTACTTATCTCTTTCTGTTTCGTGTTTTTCTTCTGCCCCAGCGAGATCCCGTCCCGCCCCACGCGTCACTCCAAGGCCAACCGGCCCGCGGGCAACGACGCCGCGGAGGCTCAGAGGCCGGAGGCCGACCTGCAGGAAGCTGCAGTCCGCCTAAGGGAAGCTCAAGAGGACGCTCGGGAGGCGGCCCGAGTCCGCCAGGCCGAGGAGGCTGCTCGCGAGGCGGCCAGAGTCCGCCGGGCCAAGGAGGCTGCCCGGGAGGCCGAGGCGGCGAGCGCACGAGGCGCCGGCGGCCGAGGCTGCCACCCAGGTCCCCGACCTGACTGCGTCCGAGGCAGAGGCCACCACCGAGGCCGCCCGTGATGACGCCGAGGGGGCGTACCCGAGGCCCAACGCCCTAGGCGGCGCTGAGGATGAGCCGGCCTCGGGAAAGACCCCCGAGGCCAATAAATCGACCGGCGAGTCGAGCCGGACTTCACCATCACAGAGGTGGCCTTCCCCCCTTTCTTCCGCCGCCCCGCTGAGCACAGAGCCCCTCCTGCAGGCCTTGGCCACGGCCAACAGCACGGTGCTGGACGGGCTAAGCGCCCAAATGTAGGCCCTGCAGGCGGAGCGGGCGGAAATCGACGCCGCATGGGCGCACGTCAAGGAGGGACGGCGCTCCGTAGAGGCCATGGTGGAGGCCGGCCGTAAGGCGCACAACCTGCACACCTCGCAGCTCGAGGCTCGTCGCAGCACCCTGGCGAAAATCGCCCGGGAAATGGAGGAGCGGGAGACCGCCCTCATCACCACCGCCGTGTTCGACGGGGCGCGGGACGACCTCCGTCTCCAATACGGGAGCCAGATTGAGGAGCTAGAGGAGAAGCTCGACGCCGCCCGTGGAGTCCTCGACGCCGCCGCTGCCCGGGAGCGGCGGGCGGCGGAGATCGAGGCGGCGACCCGCCAGCGCGAGAAGGCCCTAGAGGCCCGAACTATGGCGCTGGAGGAGAGCCTCGCTACGCTCGGGGGGCGGGCCTCGTGCTTGCTCGCGCAAGAGGCTGCCGTGCGTCGGCGGGCCGAGGCCCTTGACCTCCGCGCCCGGGAGCTGGAGGCGCTGGAGGAGCGCGCCCGCGCCCTGGACGCGAAAGAGGCGGCGCTGGCGGCACGCGAGACCGCCGCCGCCACACGGGAGGCGACGCTGGCGGCGCACGAGGCTGCCTCCACCGAGCAGGAGTCCGCACTCCGCCTCTGCGAAGATGCGCTCGCCGAGCGGGGGCGAGCCCTCGAGGAGGCCGTGGCCGCGGCGCAGCGGCTGGCGGACAGCCTGCTCCTCCGCGAGGCGGCGTGGGAGGAGCAGGCGCGCCGCAATCTGGAGAGCGCCCGCGCCAAGAGGGATGCGCTGGACCAGTGGGCCTCTGAACTCGAGGCGCGGGCGAGGGAGCTGGACGCGCAGGCGCGCAGCGGCGGGGCGGCCACAGGCCACGGCGATCTAGCCGCCCGCCTCGCAGCCGCCGAGGACACCATCGCCGAGCTGCAGGGCTCCCTGGACTCGAACGCCAGGGAGGTTGAGGCCCTCCGGCTGTCGAACGAGGTGGGGCCCGGCATGCTTCGGGACGCCGTCTCCCGCCTCGATCGCGCCGGGCGTAAGGCGGGCATCTGGAGCGGGCGGTACGCAAAGTACGCCGCCAACCAAGGGGGCCTCGCCCAGCACCTCTCGGAGATGGCCGGGAACCTTGAAAGGCTCCCCGAGGAGATCGAGGAGACGGTTAAGTCTTCCTCAAGGGACGTCGCCCGGGGGGCGGTGGAGCTCATGCTGGCGAGCTACCAAGCCCGGGACCCCGACTTCTCCCCGTGGACGGCGCTGGAAGAATTCCCCCTGGAACCGAGGCCAACGCGCGCGCCCAAGTCCGGGATGCCGTCGGTCAAATCGTCCACGGCTTCGAGGGGACAGCCCCTCGGCTCGTCTTCGCCCTCGACTCCGACGAGGAGGAGGACGGCGACGATGGTGCCGACGACGACAGCGACGGCGAGGCCGGCGACCCGGGCGCGTCGGAGTGAGCCCCCGGGCCCCCGCATATCTTAACTTTTTACTCCTTCATCTTCTGAGGCCTTTGAGCCAATGCTTGTACAAACTGGCTTTATTTTATCTGCAATCAAATAAGATTTCAATTTCTATGTTAGTTATGTTTGCTATATGCTCGTGATAAGGATGGTCTGTGTCGCGATCCCTTTGCATCTTTGGCTTGAGCGAGGGCTCGTGCTCGGGCCCCAGCCTCAAGCGGCGCGAGTCGGAGCTAGTGCCTAGGGAGATCCGCATGTCGAGACTGGCCAGGCCGGGAGCGCGGTGACCGAGGGTTATGGGGACCCGATTGTGGGCCATTGCCGATTCCCCCCCGGAGTTCACCGTGCCCCGGGGCACGGCTCGGTTCTGGGTCTCGTTTGGCGGTTTAGACGACCCGGGCTGCCGAGGGCAAGAACGAGCACGAGCAGACTGACTCAAATCATGATTTTTCAAAAGGAAACGATAACACAGGCGCAGTCCTTAGGAAATTGAAAATGCTTGTTATTGAAATGCTAGGAAAAAAAATTAAACAAGAATGTGCATGTGGGAGCCCCCGGCCAACCCTGCGTGCCCGAGGGGGACGCGGGGTTGGCCTAAGCCCGAGGTACGACACCCGACCCCCTTATGGGTAGAAGCGGCGAAGATGCTCGATGTTTCACGGGTTAGGCAGCTCTGTGCCGTCGCCCGTGGCCAATCGAACCGAGCCCGGCAGGGGGACGCCGATCACTCGATACGGACCCTCCCACATTGGTGAGAGTTTGCTCAGTCCAGCACGCGTTTGAACGCGGCGTAGGAGTGATCGGGCCCGGACATGGCGCTGATGGTAGCGCCGCAGGCTTTGCTGGTAGCGCACAGCTCGGAGGGCCGCGCGCCGCCTTCGCTCTTCCAGGTAGTTGAGGTCGTCTCGGCGAAGCTGATCTTGATTAGCCTCGCAATACATGGTGGCCCGAGGGGACCTCAAGGTGAGCTCGGATGGGAGGACCGCCTCCGCGCCGTAGACGAGGAAGAAAGGCGTTTCTCCTGTCGCTCGGCTTGGGGTGGTTCGGTTCGCCCAGAGCACCGCTGGCAGCTCCTCGATCCACGAGTCACCATGCTTCTTGAGGATGTTGAAGGTCTTGGTCTTGAGGCCCTTGAGGATTTCCGCGTTGGCGTGCTCCACCTGGCCGTTGCTTCTGGGGTGGACGGGTAAGGCGAAACAGAGCTTGATGCCCATGTCTTCGCAGTAGTCGCCGAAGAGCTCACTAGTGAACTGGGTGCCATTGTCCGTAATGATACGGTTAGGCACCCCGAACTGAGCAGTGATGCCCCTGATGAATTTTAGTGCCGAGTGCATGTCGATCTTGATGACCGGATAAGCCTCAGGCCACTTAGTGAACTTGTCGATTGTGACATACCGATACTCGAACCCGCCCGGGGCCTTCCTGAAGGGACTCAGGATGTCCAGCCCCCAGACAGCAAATGGCCATGAAAGAGGTATTGCCTGCAGGGCCTGTGCCGGCTGATGCGTTTGCTTGGCGTGAAACTGGCACGCCCTGCATCGTCAGACCAGGTCCGCTGCGTCGTGGAGCGTCGTCGGTTAATAGAAACCCTGGCGAAAGGCCTTGCCGACCAAGGTGCGCGAGGCGGAGTGGGCTCCGCACTCGCCTTCATGGACATCGACAAGAAGCTCGACGCCTTGTTCCCGAGGAATGCACTTTAGGAGGACTCCGTTGTCCCCGCGCCGGTAGAGGGCCCCTTCCACCAGGACGTAGCGCTTGGAGATGCGACTGACGCGTTCACTCCCTTCGCGGTCCTCGGGTAGAGTCTGATCTTTGAGGAACTCCTGGATCTCAGTCATCCAGGCGATCAATCTTGGGGGGCTGGGCTCGGCCCCCCCGGGTCCTGAGGCCTGGACTCCGACGGGCCTCGGGGGCCGCGCAGGCGCATCCGTCTCCCCTAAGAGGTCGGGTCGCGCCGACGGCTGGGCCAGCCTTTCTTCAAAGGCGCCCGGTGGGGTCGGGGCTCGCGATGAGGCGAGCCTTGAGAGCTCGTCGGCGACCGCGTTATCCCGTCTGGGCACGTGTCGAAGTTCTAACCCGTCGAAATGGCGCTCCATACGCCGCACCTCGTGGACGTAGGCGTCCATCTGCGGGTCGAAGCACTGGTACTCCTTGGAGACCTGGTTAACGACCAACTGGGAGTCGCCTAGAACCAGGAGGCGGCGGATCCCCATTCCAGCCGCCACTCTGAGTCCCGCAAGGAGTCCCTCGTACTCCGCCATATTGTTGGTTGCCCGGAAATCTATTCGGAAAGTTTGATTGCCCATTTACCACTCGTCCAGTACCCTCTCGGTTGCGTAAGACTTGGCCGAGGGGGTAGGACGTGACCACCGTGACCCGTTGCACCTGGAAATAATGGCGCAGCTTCCTCGAGGCCATCAAAATCGCGTAGAGCATCTTCTGGGCCTGAGGGTATCGGATCTTGGCGTCCCGCAGCGCCTCACTAACGAAGTAGACGGGCCGCTGCACCTTTCGGCGGGGCCTGTCCACTTCGCTGAGGGCACCGTTCCCGGGGCGCTCATCATCCGAGGGGCCTTGCGGGGCCCACTCGGCTTCTGTGCCGACGACCTCGGGGTCGAAGGGCGTCGGGCGCGGCCTTCCCGTAGTGGCCCCGGGGCCTTCCTGGGGGTCGGGGCCGTCCGGCGCCGTCGGACGAGCGGGCAGAGGGCCACATCCGGTCGTCAGGGGCCTTAGGCCGCCGTCCGGCTCGGGGGCCTCTCCTCCCTTCTCTGTCCAGGGTCGGGTCGACATAGGGTGGGGGGCGCGGGCCGAGGGCTGTCCTCGGCGCGCTTCACAACCAACGCCGCGCTGACTACTTGCGGGGTTGCCGCCAAGTAGAGTAGCAACGGCTCATCTGGCCCCGGGGCGACCAGGATCGTGGGGAAACTGAAGTATGCCTTCAACTGGGTGAGGGCCCACTCAGCCTCCTCCGTCCAGGTAAACGGCCCGGAGCGCTTAAGGAGCTTAAATAGGGGCAGCGCCTTCTCTCCCAGCCTCGATATGAATCGGCTTAAGGCAGCAATGCATCCGGTGACGCATTGCACATCCTTAAGCTTGCTGGGGGGGCGCATCCGCTCTATAGCTCGTATCTTCTCGGGGTTGGCCTCAATGCCTCGGGCAGAGATCAAGAACCTGAGAAGCTTGCCCGCAGGCACACCGAACACACACTTTTCGGGGTTCAGCTTTATGCGGGCGGAGCGGAGACTTTCGAAAGTCTCCGCTAAATCCGAGAGCAAGGTCTCTTGGATGGTGATGGGGCCACTTGGGCCCGGCATCTTCATCTGGAGGTAGGCGTAGTGGGTGACCGCCATGAACTTCACCAACGCGGGCCTTCCCAGGACCGCGTTGTAGGGCAGATTGAGGTCTGCCACATCGAAATCCACCCGCTCAGTGCGGAAGTTGGCAGGGCCACCGAAGGTGACCGGGAGGTCAATGTGACCTAGCGGCCAGGTGTGCCCCGGTGTCACGCCAATGATTGGCTAGGACGGCCAGAGCTCCATCCCCGGGGCCTTGATGGCATCAAACTTCACATTGCAGACGGTGGGGGAGACCACCATCGCGATCTGTCCTCCCCGGGCAACGCATGGCGGGTGGTCGGTCCGGTCAACGGTAAGGGTGACCTCTGACCAACGCGCCCACCGCGCCGCCTCATGGGTAGGGACCGCGGCCAAAAGCTCTCGCTTCATGGCCTTGAGGCTCCGGCGAGAAGCGTGAGCGCACGCTCCCCCATCAACGGTGGCGACGGTGGCCTCGGGTTCCTGAAAGCCCAGGTCATCATCGCCGTCGTCGACATCCTCAGTGGGGGCCTTCTGTTTGGCCTCACTTAGTCGGTTGTCGGTGGGAATCGCCGGGGCCTTGCTCTCACGGCGTTCCTGCCTCCTCTCCTCCTCCCACTTCCTCGTTCGCTCGGCCAAGCTTTTGACCTGCCGGCGAGGTCGTGGAGGGAGGTGTTGTGCACAGTGCACCACCTGCCGACCGGGCGCTCTCTGCCGGGAGCGCCGGCCTCCTTCTTTTTCTCACCCACGGGCCTCCCCTTTCGAGGGGCCCGCGAAGCGCCCTCGGCGGCGAGGACATGACCCTCGTCGTCGGAACGGGTCGACCTTTTCTTCCTCCTCCTGTCCCGCCGCCCTAAACGAGCGGCGGACTCGGGGGCAGCCGGAGCCGCCACTCCAGAGTCGGAGGAGTTCCAGGTCTAGGCCTCCTCCTTGCGAGGCACACGGTCCGCGAGCTTGAAGAGCTGTGCGGTGGTCTGGGGCTCCTTGGAGGCGATCTTTTCGAGCATGCGGTTGTGCCGCACGCCCCCCCAGAATGCGTAGATAACCGCATGTGCAGGGATACAAGGTATGGTGTTGCGGACTTGACAGAACCGCTCGATGTACGAGCGGAGAGACTCATCGTCCCTTTGCTGTACCGCGTGCAAGTCCGCCTCTTCGCCTGGGCGCGGATATGTGCCTTGGAACTTCGTGGTGAACTGCTGGCACAAATCCTCCCAAGAGTGGACCGACGCAGGTGGCAGGTTCATTAGCCAACCCCACGCCTGGCCCTTCAGGGCCATGGGGAAGAAGTTCGTCATGACCCTGTCGTCACCCCCCGCGGCTTCTATTCCAGTCGTGTAGATCTGGAGAAACTCGGCGGGGTTGACGCTTCCGACGTAGTTTTCGGTGATGGTGGGCCGAAACCTCGGGGGCCAACGGACATTCCGAAGGCTCGCCACGAAGGCTCGACAGCCGGCACCACCAACCGGGGACACGGGGGGCCGGCCCCCGTGACCAGAACGAAGCGGCGCCCCAGAGGAGGAGGCGCCTTCCATTGCATGGGCGCGCCGGCGCTCAATATCGAGCCGGGCGTCTGGCCCCCCATGCATATTCTCATGAGTCAAAGGCGTTGACGAGGGAACCGCGGGCGAACGACGGGTGCTGGCCGTCGCCCGTCGTCCCCTCCGCCTCGACGACGTAGAGCCGGCGATGGCAGCGCCAGAGGTCCCGGTGGCTGAAGACCGCCTGTCGGTGCCTAGGCGCTGCTGCGCCGTTATGACCAGGTTGGCCACGTCATCCAGCCAATGCTGGGCCAGGGTCTCTGGATCGGGGACGACGGGCGGGTGACGCAAGAGCGCGCCCACAGCCTGGAGCGCGCCCTGGGGCGTGCCACCATCACCATAGGTGAGGCGGCGACGCACCTCGCCTTGCCGTCCTCCTCCGTCACCTGCGGGCGGCGAGGTCGCGGATCCCTCGACTTCCTCAGGCGCCTTCCCTCGCCCAAGATTCCGGCGGGAGGGGGACGACGGGGTGCAAGCCCGATGACGTGGGTTCTACTCCCCGCCGTCACTGCTGGTGCTCAAAGGATCGTACGCCACTGCCTCTTCAGCCACAGGGCTTACCTGGCGAAGCTTGGCACACACGAAATGAAATGGGGGCTCAGAAAAAACACGCGCGCGCCCCCTACCTGCCGCGCCAGATGACGGAGCGTGAAACTCCTCACCGGGAGACCGTGCAGGTCCCCCTTTGCCGGTTCGGCCGGGGGCGCAAGGTGAAATTCTTAGCCCCTGATCTGTGGGATCTCAGCGAGAAAAACGCGTGGACGCAGGCGATTTAGACAGGTTCGGGCCGCTAAGAAGCGTAATACCCTACTCCTGTGTTCTGGTAAATCTGAGAGTGTGATGGAATCCAGAGAGAGTCCAGCCAGCCCCTAGACCGAGTCAGCCAGAGTCCCTCTCTCCTCTCCTAGGCCTGGGCCTCCTTTTATATGGCAAGGGGCTACCACATGGGCCACGAGCTGCCTAAGAAAGAAAACATTTTTTAACATTTAGGGCTATCCTACTGCCGGAAGCAGCCTCTGACGGACGCCGCAGCACGCCTCTGCTCGGTCAGTCGACCCATCCGGGGGACGCCTATTTCAACTTTCATTAAATGGCAGGCGACTTTCTCGTCTCGCCTGCGCCGGAATCGGGAAGGCATCTGACCGGGGCTGACATACCAACTCCAGGAGTTGGCACGCCAACTCCGGCTGAGAGACGAGAGACAGAGGGCTCTCATCATTCCGACGGGACGGGGCGAGGCGTGCTGCAGGCCGCCTGGCGCCACCTAACCCGCGATCTGACCGGTCTGCGATCGGTCACTCGCTGTGATCGGCCACGGACCGGATATGCACGCGCCACGCCGCATTAAATGTAGCGTAGTGCGCTCGTCTGAACCGCCATAAATGCGGTTAGGTGAGCTCTGCCATGCTCACCTAACCTGCGCACGTGGCACCAAAACCACAGGGGGTCGGGGCACCCCAGCCCTCGGGGCAGGACCGGGAGCGGCCCGACCCCCGGGGGGAAACCGGGAGGGCAGCCGCCACATCACCCTCGGGCCCGACCCCTCCGGGGGAACGGGCCACATGGATCCCTGTGGCTGCCCTTCCCTTTGGTCTCGACACTCTCGGTCCCATGTCACCGACAGCCATACATTCATAAGTACGGAGACCAAGAGAGTAGGATGTTAGGAATGGATGAGGCTCCCGTGACTTTGTATAATTTATAGTTGTGCTACTAGCATGTGGGCTATAGTAAAGTGGGGTCTATATGTTAGTGACTCAACTGTAAACTGCACAAAGTCAAATGATTTGTTTTCGTTAGGAATGCAAGTAATACCCTATGGTGCACACTATTTTACTAAAAGTTATTTTCCTTCATTTTACCCTCCTAAACTCTTGTCATAAGTTCGTCTAGCGTCCTAAACTTTAAAACCAAACGTCCACCCCTAAACTTTATGATACCGTTTAAATTACCCTCCCTCCCCCCAAATGGTTTTGGATAGTGGCTTTGGATATTTGAAAGCTTAAATGAGCGGTTTTGAATAACTGGTATAGAATATTTACATATCGTCAATCATCAATATTTACATATCGTCGATCATCAGTCATTAATTTATATTTATAGTGATGTCATACTGCTATTATGTTAACATTCGTTTATAAGTGAGAGTAAAAAAATAGGGATCAAAACAGTGGAGATTTTAACATATATGTCCAATTCATATATCACGTAATCAAATTCATCCAACACATATGCAAATAAGATTAAAAAAAACTACTCTGCAAAACCACCTTAGGGTGTTATAAAAAAGTATTGTAGGTTGAATGTCCAGTTTTAATGTTTAGAGTGTTAGATGGGCTTTCAATCGAGGTATTTAGATTTTTTTTTCCTTTTCTAATTAATGCTAGGTGAAAAAAATATTAGTCCTGCTATACATACGACCAGTGTGTACGACTAACATACAATCATGTCTCATTCACCAATCTTTGCACTTATTTTTTTTTATGTGGGCTCAGAAAAACATTAATTATGTCTATGTACCGACCCATCTGCATCCTAGTAGGAAGTGTCCAAGCATAGAACAGGTGATAGAATTTACCCCCCAAAAATTTAGCAAAATCTGTATGAGAACCATATGGGTATCCCGGAGTAATTAGCAATTGCTTTTAGAATCATGTGTGCTTAATTGTTCAAAAGAGGAGTATACTAGTAGTATTAGAGTACACTGCATTCATCACAAGTGAGTTATGTCATTATTAGCATAACTCGTACTCCTTCACGCTGGATGTAGAGTTTGAAAGCTAAATTAGAGTGATTTAAAATATTATATTTTATTTAAAATAGAAACAAAATAATTTTAAAAAAATATTATTAATATGATCACAGCTTCAACCTATCGTCATAAGAAATCTTAGATATGAAGTACCGACAAACAGGCCCAGTGTGTAGTATATTAGTACTTCTATAGAATGTGACACATTTGGTCTTGGGTTAATTTTTTTGTGAGATGAAATGGAGTAGATGCCAAACTTTGTGGACCACCATTAGTGCTCGTCCAAATCAGTGCTCCATGTGGTAGCGACTCTGCCATTGGCGACAACAAGGGAACAGGATGCTATTGCTAGATGAGCTTGCCATCTGCACACAAATGGAGTGAAAGAAAATGGCCTGAAGGGCTCTACCTCTATGATGGAATGGTCTTCTTTTTTTTTCTCTCTTTTCTTTTGCGTTTTTGGATGATTGGTCCACAGTGGAGCAAGATGCCTTAGCTGGAGGCTATCCATATCCATGGTATAGCATAAATGTCTTTTGTGGCTAGGTTATGCCCATTTAGATCGTAGAAATTTTATAGAAAAGAGAGCATTTGACTGAATTTAAGGGTTGTCTACAAAATTGTTTCGAAATATTTTAGTACGTTTTAAATGGACTTTGGTTACTTGTTGAGGGAGTGGGCATGCGTATCTCTTAAGAAATGCACATAAATTATTGTTTGAAACAAATATGGTTTTAAGCATATTTTGTCGTCCTCGGTATAGTTTTCCTCGAGAATTGGTTTCTGGTTAGGTTTGGTGCCACCGAAATTTTATAACTAAATGCGTAAGACAAAACTATATTTGAATTTTAGAACTAAATTTTTGGGTTAATTTAATTCACTCACTGTTTTCATCAGTCAACTTTACATTTTAAAACATTGAGAATAAAAGCGTAAGATTTTTACAGCCCAATTATTTCCCGTTACATCGATCACATGTCTGCGGTTTATATAATCATTTCAAACAAGTGCTTTGTTAAACAAACAAAGTGGAGAAAAACAAAACCATATATATGCCGTACGCGTTGGTACATGTACCAATCCAAAGACATGTGCAAGAGTACAAACATCAAATAAAACACCCATTGTTGGGTTTGAATTTCGAAAACCCGCACGAATCTCAAGGCGTAATTGACGGACAGATCCAACAAAAAAATAATGACGACGTTAATTACTCAACCATTACCATGTGCTAAGCTAGGAGGACCGGGTAAAAACTTAAAAACCGCTGTTATAACTAACAGCGAGATAACAGTGGCAAATTGGCATGCAGGTCAGTGCCGTTAGTTGCACAAATTCGGGGAGACAAGAATGGCAATGGATCACATCGTCATCACACTAGTAGTAGTGGTGAGTGGTGACGTCTCCACTGCCGCCTTGCCTTCCACTCTCGCCGCCGACGCCGACGCCGACGAGGAGGAGGAGGAGGAGCCAAGAATTGCATGGCGGGATACGCGGAGGAGACGGGCGCAGCTGCTGGTGCAGGCCGTGGGCGCGCACGGCAGCCGCCGCTGTCGTCGCTGGTGGTGTCCACCATCGCCGCGTTCTCCGCCGTCGTCGTCTTCGCCATCCTCCGCTCGGTGCGTATACCTCGTCTCGATCTCACTCTGGTTCTTGGTGTGTGTTCCTCCGCCATTGTTGTACGGATCGATCACATGTGGTTGGCGTGGCGTGTGTGTGCAGGCGTACGACGCGGCGCTGTCGAGGACGACGACGCTGCTGGGGAACAACCTGGAGCCAACGCCGTGGCACCCGTTCAAGCACGACAAGGGGCGGCCGCCGGCGCGCGCCGCGTTCCGGTGCGCACCGTCCCTGACCTGCCCGCCGCCGGTGGCGCGGCTGCAGCCGCAGCCGCAGCCGGCGCCGGGGACGACGAACGCGAACGCGTCGCCCGCGCCACGGCTGTGTCCGGCGTACTTCGCCGCAATACGGCGAGACCTCGCGCCGTGGCGGCGCGGAGGGGGCGTGACGCGTGCGCTGCTCGACGCGGCGCAGCGGCGCGCGTCGATGCGCGTGGTCATCACCGGCGGCGGGCGGCGGCTGCACGTGGAGCTCTACTACGCGTGCGTCCAGAGCCGGGCGCTGTTCACGGCATGGAGCCTCCTGCAGCTGATGCGGCGGTACCCCGGCCGCGTCCCCGACGTGGATCTCATGTTCGACTGCATGGACCGGCCGGCCATCAACCGCACCGACTACGGCGGCGGCGACGACGCCGGCGCGCCGCCGCCGCCGCCGCTGTTCCGGTACTGCACCACGCGGGACCACTTCGACATCCCTTTCCCTGATTGGTCCTTCTGGGGCTGGTATGAATAAAAAAATTACTTACTCTGTTTGTCTTATTGGCTGTCTTCTTCCCATTAATACAGTAGTAATATTAACATCACTCTCTGTGGTCATAAAATATTTGAGTTTAGACCAAGATTTAGTTAGAATTTTAAAAACTTTTAACATCTATAATTTCTCAAAAAAAACTTAGATCATAAATAGAAAATATGATATGTTTAAATTGACCTTAAAATGCACTACCATTATATCATAAATTTGTTAAATTCTATAAGCATAGTCTACTAATATTAAGATTAGTGGCCAAAATTTTAATGGTTTAACCGAATCTTGTTATAAACAGCGAGTATTTTTCAACAGAGAGAGAGAGAGTAGTAGTATTTGTTGGGTTCTACAAAATATCAATTATGGTATGGAAAATCACAACTCACAAAACGTCAGAGATAAAAGGATTGTGCATCGATGTTTTTTAGTAGTGATTCGGTTGGGTTCAAATTCTATGACCGATTTGGGTGATGTCTCTGTTTTTCGGCAAATGTGAGCTGAGGTTTTATGTCTTTTTACACAATATAGGCCTGAAACGAACATCGAGCCGTGGAGCAAGGAGTTCAGAGACATCAAGGAGGGGGCCAAGGCAATCAAATGGCAAGACAGAGCGGCAACGGCGTTCTGGAAGGGCAACCCTGATGTGGCGTCGCCATTGAGGGTCGCACTGCTTAGCTGCAATGACACCAACATGTGGCACGCCGAGATCATGCGCCAAGTATATATTCCACTCACATAAATAAACACATAATCAATCATTACATTGTAATGTCTCTGTCTGTCCTAAAATATCGTAACTTTTATTTATTAATTAGAACAAGATATATTTTAGGATGAAAGTGATAATAAAGGTTAATCACAAAAAGAAAAATTGTAGTTGTTGGTGATTAGCATTGTGATGAATGCAGAATTGGGATGAAGAGGCTAAGTCCGGGTACCATAACTCCGAGCTCTCCAGCCAGTGCACCCACAGGTAACGTAACGTTATCGTTGCATTAAAAGAAATAAGGTTAAGTTGTATGTACCGATCAGTTCAAGCGAAAGCTTTGTTTCAGGTACAAGATATACGCGGAGGGGTTCGCATGGTCGGTGAGCCTAAAGTACATACTGTCATGTGGGTCCATGGCGCTGATGATTGACCCGCAGTACGAGGACTTCTTCAGCCGAGGGCTACAGCCGGAGGTGAACTTCTGGCCGGTGCACACCGACGTCGCCGCCGGCGGCATGTGTGAGTCGATCAGGGACGCCGTGGGGTGGGGGGAAGCGCACCCGGCGGAGGCGGAGGCGGTGGGGCGGCGCGGCCAGCGGCTGATGCAGGAGCTCGACATGGACGCCGTCTACGACTACATGCTCCACCTGCTCGCCGAGTACGCGCGGCTCACGCGGTTCCGGCCGGTGGAGGCGCCGCCGCCGCCGGCGCAGGAGGTGTGCGAGGCGTCGGTGCTGTGCCTCGCCAGCAAGAAGCAGAGGCGGTTCTTGGAGGCGTCGGCGGCGAGCCCCGTCGTGTCGGAGCCTTGCGTGATGCCGCCCGACGCCGGCGACTGATGAAATGTTCTATACTGTACTTTGTTTTTAGAGCGACACGATAGTATACCATAGGCAGAAATTTTGAGCCGTTCAAACTTGGATTAGGATTTGCTTTCGGTAACTTATTTAATTTTCAGCCGAGCGCAGAACAGTTCAAAATATCTGAGCAAGGCCACAGTGCATCTGAACTTCCACATGTTGAGTTTTCAACTAGAAGTATTCGGACAAACTATAGCCAACAGAAATGACCGAAACTAGCCAGCACTTCTAAACCTAGCATATCGATTCCATACACCTGAACCAACAATTCTGGCTATTAGAAAAAACATCAAGAGCCGTGCTGGCGATTAAAAATGAAAATCAAGAGCCGATCCAAGTACACGCATCGACGTCCACCAATTAAACACACACATACTGAATCGTTCGCATCAGAAATTCAGAACTAAAACCGCATTTTTTTTTCTGGCACGGGGCAAATGAAACGAGAATAATTGTAAGATTCACTTAAATTCTACTATTTCATAGAGCAAAGAAATACCCATTTAGCATCCAGGTTAACTCTCAGGAGTCAGGAGTGCTAAGACATACATAAAAGCATACTGATGTGCATAATAACGGCATGGTTAGCCCTGGCGCATAACAGTGACCAAGTGCCTTTCTTATCCTGCCGATATGCCCTGCTACCGTTTTATCTTTGAGATTATCATCATTCTCCTATCCGATGACGCATATACAAAATGAGACCAGACCAGCCAGTGCTGCAGCCGGGGAAGACCGCGGTACATCATAACATAGAAATGCCCAAAATACACCGCATGACCACCAAATCATTGATGAAGCATCATGACACCGCTGCAGCGAAGCTTGCGAGTCAGCAAAGCTTAGCTGTTTTTGACTTAGCATCAACCACCAATCAAGCCAGGTATCTGTACACATTCGCATTGTCCTTCTCGCGTTCCAGGTAATCCCTTGTGATGAGGTCCTCAATTCGCTTCTTGATGGCTTTGAAGTCAGGCTGCAGTGCACATAAACCCAAGTAAGGGAATGCAGTGTACTGTGGTCATATAACAAACTTAAATGAAACTGCTTCCCCATGATAAGAACGACTTCTTAAGACAGAAGACAAACAACTAATTCAAAATGTTTGGCATGTGAAATCACAGCACATTAAGCACATCAGTGTACAACAAGATGCAAATAAAACCAAAGACAAACGTACTGCATGGGTTTGTGCTCATATGCAACTATGCGAGATGTGACAAGGACTAAAATATGTGGAATTTCCTAGAGAGAATATGTGGTCAGTACCTTGAACATGCGGCTGAGCTGCTCCACACATTCCGCAACTAGCTGCTGATGCCCCATAACTTTGCGACTCTTCATAATGCGCACAATCGATGCATCAATTGCATACCTCCTGTCCTTGTCAACATCCTCAACAACTTTTTTCTTCTCATCAACAGGAGGTAGGGGTATCTGCACATAATCACATTCATTGACATCACTGCGTTCATACTCTAGAGAGACCACCACCCAGAACACAAAAAACAAGAAATACCTTAATTCTTCTCATCCTGTCAGTAAATTTTGAGTTGAACTCGAAAGCATCGCTGGGTGAGATAGATCTATTAGCTGGTTCCTTGTTAAGAATCTTGTATTTTGCACAGGAGAGAGAATGGAGCAAACGCACTACATCATCATCTGATAAGTTTAGCTGCGTTACAATCTCAGAATAACTAAGTCTGTCAGACCCATTGAATAGCAGCAGCAATGCAGCCTGGAAAAGGTGAAGCATGTCAAGAAATATCATAAATAGTTTTAGTGCAACGGATTTGTTGATAGTCAAATGATTTAAATTTACCTGATATGTTGTCACAATGAGCTCAATAGTTTTTGCCTCAAACTTTGCATTGATATTGCAGGTTCCCAAGGAATATATCCAGGTAAGCTTTCTGTGTTTTGTTCTTGTTTGGTAAAACTCCTTGAAAACCTCCACACATTTGACCTAAAAATAATAAATGTAAATGTTCATGTAAAAGGATCACATGGCAATAGATGTTTCGTGGGAAAGATGATAAATCTAGATCACATTTCAGCTTCACATTCTCAGTGACAGGCATGTAACTTTGAAACCTAAAGATGCTCAAGAAAGGGTGAACTTACCATCTCAGCAGGAAGGTTAATATCGAAAGTCTTGTAACTAGGCCAGAATCCTGTTGTCAAAACAGTGACAGCCAAGTCTATCCCAGGATTCAAATCCTGATGTGCAGCCACAAACTCTTCAAACTTTGTTTGATGATCCCGTGCAACAGTAAGATCGGTAACCATGCCCTCCATTTTTGAAGTAAACTGTCCCCCACACTGCTGCTTGAGTTTGGTAAGTATGCTTCTTTCATGTTCATCATTAGCACTCTTATCAAAAAGCAATCTCCTTGCAAGTTTTTTCCTGCAAATAGTTTCACGCATGAAACAACATCAATATGAACTCCAAAAAGGAAGATTTCTTTGAATCAGGAGGTATATAGGCTTAAAACAAGATAACACAACATTACCTGTAAAACTCGGCAAAGAGGTCTTTATCACTGATGTATGCAAGCAGTCGCACCACCTGGACCATTTTCCATTTTCAGCTTAAGAGTTCCTTCTACTAACATTTAATAATAGTAACGAAAGAGAAAGGAAAATATGTACCTTCTCAAGAGCATCTTCGATGGCTTCATCACTGAGCTTTTCACTGCAACCTTTCTTCAGAATATTGTCACAGAAGGTGGCAAGCAGTTCAGCACTCGAGCTGCCAGAGACACCCTTGTTACAGAAGACCTCAAAGGCTTCTTTAAGAGCCTGTAGAATGAGAGATTTGAGAATAAGGCATCACATTTGACTTAATGGACCAATGGTAACAACACATGGAATATGAATGTGCCGATTGACAGACCTTATGAAAGAGGGTATGACCCTGGAAACATTCTGTGACATAAGCAACATACTTGTCATGGAGCTCAATGATTTTCCAGACAAAAACCTAAAAAAATAATCACATGTTAGGTGAAAAACATTTCACCAGTAGAAGTGCAAGAAATTCAAGTTATGTACCTGCTCCTGCATACCAACCATGTCTTTCTTCTCTGGCTGTACAAATAATTGATTTTAGAATATTAGCCAAATGCCAGTTTGTCGCAACGAATTTGAAATAATAAAAACGTATGAACTTCAAAAGCTGTATATATTTCTCAAGGAAACATATAAATGTAACCAAATATAAACCCACAAATAATCTAACTGCAACTCTACAAGCCACATGAACAAGCAATCTTAAAGATTACATAGCATCCCACCTACTTTCCCACAACCTCACCAGCATCACCACTAGGTTCTTTATACAGTGGAGCACGAAAAACTAAATCAAATAACATGAATTCGAATCACTAAATAATGTAAGGACATCAAGCATTTGAGAGCAACCAGAAACAGCACATGCCACATCAGGAATTGTGCACACTAGGAAAAATGCTAAAGTAAATATTGCACCTTCTTATTACTAGCAGAATCTTCTGCTTGCTTGACCAAGGCTGTGCCCTCATTTGTAACATGCTGCAGAGAAATGATAATTTAATCAGAATGCACAAAAACGTTACAAGGAATAAAGTGGGACAATCGAGAGGGAATGAGGCAATACCGTTTTAAACATGTTAGCTATAGGTTCTAGACCACGGTTAATTTTGGAGAAGAGTCTGTACATCCTAGAAAGGTCTTCCTCCTGGAGAAAATAATGGGTATTCAATATTATTTGCTTTCATGATATACAGTTAAGAAATAAATTCTGCTATCCAACAAACCTTGTCATCACGAAGCAATGCAAAACATCCAGAATGTTCCTTCTCCAACAGTGGAGTTGCATATTGAGCAAGCAATTCATTTTGCACTTTCTGTGAAAATCCAGATAGGATAATAATAAGAGATGATATTCCAAACCATACTGGGAAAGTGCCCAAACATTATTTAAGAAATGTCAGTAGGACAATCCGACTACAAATCTATAAGAACATATCTCAAATGCAAGTAAAAATCAACATGAAGTAATATGAAACTGGAACAGCAAATTCTCAAACAAACCTCCAATAACTTCTGTTCACTACTAATATGCAAGTAGTGACCGACTCGCTCCTTCTCTTTCTTCAAGCACTCCTCAGCCTAATAAAAACAGCACCCATTTATTTTCCCAAAATGTCGTGTACAGATACAGACAGAACTGGTCAGAAAATCCTCCTCAAAGGTACCTTTATCATGTAATCAGGACAAGAGTCCTCAAGAATCCAGCTTTGAGCCTTGAGAGAGTAGTAATCTGTAGTATCCTTAAGCAAGAAATCTTCAAAATCGTTCTCATAACAATCCATAATGCCTAGTCCAATTTCAACAAATATGCCCAGGACATTCTTCAGCAGGGCCCTGTCAATTTGTTCGCCTTCACGCTCTTTGTCAATCTGTCAAAGAAAGGAATTGCAACAATGTAAACATAGCACACAAATCATTTTCCCAACTCAATGTACGAATGTTGGCTCACCAGAGCTATCACTGCACCTTTAACTTGTCCTTTGATCTCTTGGTATATCTGTTATGAGCGGTTTGATTAGGACACAGAAAGTTTGCAAAACGAAGATTGAAATTGAAATAGAGTAAAAGCTAGTTTACCAAGTCTCGAAAGCAAGTAAGCCCAACTTGTTCAAGTGGTACAAGCGACCTCCGTGAGATGAAGTATCGATCAAGATAAAAGAAGAAACGTGATAGCCACCGAACCATGATTTTATGGTTTGACCACCTCTTTACTAGTTCCCTCAGCATAAACTCATCGTGTTTATCTCTTAATGAAGGTAAGACCTGCAATATATTAAAAATTAAGTGATACAAAGTCCAGAAAGTGAATGTAAAAATATAACAAAGGAGCATAATGTTTAAAAAAAAGAGCAAGTGACACAGTTAAGACATTAAAATATCAGATCAAGATGCACACAATTAGGACAAATTGTTCTTGTTTCAAGCAAAATGTGTCAGTTTGCTTAGTGCAATCCTATAAAACCATGTCAATGATTTCTATCAGCCAGACATTTAAGGATATCTCCTCAAAGTCATGGAAATAATCAGCACACCAGCATGACCCTAAAAGGAACAGCAGTCTCGGGCGATACAGTAATTGGGGGAAAAGAAATATTACAACTCGGCACTCAGTGGTAGAGCAGTTGGCTGTTAACTGACTGGTCATAGGTTCGAGTCCTAATTGGGGAGAGTTGATTCATAAGAGAAAACCATGATCATGTCAGATTATTAATAAAAGGAGACAAACTATGGCCTATTCACTGATGAGGTAGACCTATTACGATCGAATAGATAACACAATCGGAAAAGAAGATCCGCAAATACATGAAATCCATTCTCCTCCTAAGCTCATCAATTAGAAAAGCCGAGATGGTAATTGGTGCCCGGCCACCACAAACAAAATCACCTGGATCAACCCCAAATCATCTACTAGCAAATCTAAATTATCAATAGGTGCCCAACCACCACAACCAATAGCGGAGGCGGTAAGGCATATACTAATAAAAGGAAACAAATTACGGCTAACCTATTTAACCGCAGCAGACCTACTAAACAGATCATCTCCGCCAACACTCCAACAGTAATCAGGTAACACAATCGGACAAAAAGAAGATCCCCATATACACTAACTCCATTCTCCTCCTAACCTAGCACAGGCTGACATGGTAATCAATCGGTGTCCAGCCACCACAACCAAAATCGCCTGGATCAACCCCCAAATCACCTACTATCGAATCCAACCGGAAATGACAGACATGCATAATCATATCAAACATGTACACGAGATGCGAAAAAAAATCATCTCACCATGGACGTAATGTACTCCTCAAACGACTCCCGGTACTTGTCGTACAGCTGCTGCGAGTAGTCGTGCGGCGGCTTCTGCGTGCACATGTTGTATATCGTCCTGCAGAGACAAGCACGGGGTGGGAAACCCTAGATCAGCACCAGATCGAGGCGAATCGGAGGAAACCCTAGCGGGCGGGAGGAGGAGGAAACCCAGGCGGCGGCGGCGGCGGGGGACGTACGTGTAGAGCATCATGTAGTCCTCGGAGCTGAACTGCGGCTCGGGCTTGCCCTCGAGGATGTTCTTCAGCTTGGTGATGCCCTTCTGCATGAACGCCCACCCCTCCTCCAGATCGATCGTCCTCCGCTCCTGCCCCGCCATCGCCGCAGCCGCAGCCGCCGCCGCCGGTGAACGGAGGCCGCGCGAACCAAACCCTAGGGGATAGACGACGACGCCGCCGCGTGGGTTTGGGTTGGGTTCCGCGCGGGTTTGTTGGGGGGGGGGGGGGGGGGTTGGGGCTTGAGAAAAATTGGGAAGTGTGGAGAAAGATGGGGAGAGGAAGCGGGCAAGAGAGAGAGAGGAACAGGGAGCGGCAGACTGATGACAAGTTGATGCGGTGCCGCGGTTGGGTGGTAAGTATACCGCTTATCGGTGTAAGCGTGTCGCGCAAAGCCGAAAGGGTGTGAGTGAAATTCGGCTGTGAATTGCAAGGTCCTTCGGGTCGAAGGAACACATCGACAGGTGAATCTTATTTTATTATAATTTATATGTTAATGATATAATTGTAAATTGCACAAAATTAGAAAATCTTTTTCAAAGTCGAAGGACTGCTCTTGATATACTCACTCCATCTCAAAATATAAGAATTTAGATTTGTTCATATTCGTAGTATTAAAAAATATATTATCCGATCCTAGATCGACGGTAAGAATATTTTACACCAAATTATTTTGTAGTGATTTTTTTTATCTATCTCTACTACAAAATCAGAGTTGTCATCTTTTGTTCCACCAAATCCGATGTTTTATTTTCAATCATCCTCATGGCACATCTCTGGTTAGTGGGTCTGGCCCGTTATAACATATGAACATGTTATCTCTACTCTCTTAGAACTAAAGTCATCCTCCTTCTATCCCCTCCCAACGTGAAACGTAACCACCAAATCCAATATTTTATTCTCAATCACTTGCCTTTAGGAGAAAATTTTTTGTGTGCTTCGATAATAGAGTATGCTTTAGTAATAAAACCATACATAAATCATAACTTTGCTATTTGTTAAACGATTAAATAAATCCCAAATCACAGTTAATTGATATTTTCATTGGTTTGATATTCAACATCTTTTGCATATTTTCAATCTTGAGAGATGAGACATCGTATGTCTCTAAAAGCAACTGCTTCTTCTTCGGCAATCACACCACTCCTCCGGTGACTAATTGATGACTAATTGAGTGCACTAGTTTTACTGTTAAGGAGTGACTATGTGTACCGCTCTAACCGTATCACATGGGTGTCAAATGGGATGGGTAAATTGCAGTGCATCAGGCGGGAGCATTGCACCGACTGCATTTCACAATGAAGTTTTTTCAAGGGCAGTGGGAGACAAATTTCTCATGTGCTTTAGTAATAGAGGGGTGCTTTGCCGATTTGGTAGTAAAAACATAGTACATAGATTGCAACTTTGCTATACTTGTTAGGTGATTAAAAAATCTTGAATCTCACAATTGATCTCACCATTGGTTTGATGCCCAGCAGCTTTGTTATGTCTTTGTCTCCCTGTCATCGACAACGGCTCCTTCGGCAACCACGTCTCTCCTCCAGTTCTTTGGCAACAACCCTTTTAGGGTGACTATGATATTCCTTTAGCGAACACGACTTGTCGGATTAGATCACCACGCTGACTCATTTCATAATTCCTATACGACTGACGGAGCGTGAAACTCCTCACCGGAAGACCGTGCAGGTCCCCCTTTGCCGGTTCGGCCGGGGGCGCAAGGTGAAATTCTTAGCCCCTGATCTGTGGGATCTCAGCGAGAAAAACGTGTCGACGTGGGCGATTTAGACAGGTTCGGGCCGCTAAGAAGCATAATACCCTACTCCTATGTTCTGGTAGATCTGAGAGTGTGATGGAATCCAGAGAAAGTCCAGCCAGCCAGCCCCCTTTTCTTAGGTCTGGGCCTCCTTTTATATGGCAAGGGGCTACCACATGGGCCACGAGCTGCCTAAGAAAGAAAATATTCTTTTACATTTAGGGTTATCCTATCGTCGGAAGCAGCCTCTGACAGACGTCGCAGCACGCCTTCGCTCAGTCAGCCGACCCTTCCCGGGGACGCCCGTTTCAACCTTCATTAAATGGCGGGCGACTTCTGCGTCTCGCCTGCGTCGGCATCGGGAAAGCATCTGACCGGAGCTGACATGCCAACTCCGGGAGTTGGCATACCAACTCTGGCTGAGAGACGAGAGACTGAGGGCTCTCATCATTCTGATGGGACGGGGCATGGCGTGCAGCAGGTCGCCTGGCACGCGCGGCGCACAGGCATCCTGGCACCACCTAACCCGTGATCTGACCGGTCTGTGACCGGTCACGGACCGGATATGCGCGCGCCACGCCGCATTAAATGCGGCGCAGTGCACCCGTCTAGACCGCCATAAATGTGGTTAGGTGGGCTCCGTCGAGCTCACCTAACTTGCGCTCGTGGCACCAAAGCCACAGGGGGTCGGGGCGCCCCAGGCCTCGAGGCAGAAATGGGAGCGGCCCGACCCCGGGGGGAAACCGGGAGGGCAGCCGCCACATCACCCTCGGGCCCGACCCCCCTGGGGGAACGGGCCACGCGGATCCCTGTGGCCGTCCTTTCCTTTGGTCTCGATACCCCCGGTCCCTTGTCACCGACAACAACTCTCTCTCACACATAAAGTCCAAGCTCAAAGATCGGTGAAAAGGGGAAATGAGAAAGCAAGACTCAAAGTGGATCTCGAATGCAAAGCAAGCCAAGGGCAAGAGTATTCAATAGAACCCGCATCTTTGACTTGGGGTAGGTGTGGGGTATTTATAGTCCCACCCTCATATTTGCCCATTGGAGGGTAAAGATTCCCTTTTTCGAAAATTTTCGAAGCACCTTCGAAAACTTCCGAAAATCATCAGTACGGAAATCCAACTTGAATAGCACATTTCGAATATTTTCGAGCCCCTTCGGATATTTTCGAAAAACTCCGGTACCGAAAATATCTTCAAATTGTTGCTTCAGAAATTTCCGAAGACACTTCGAAAATATCCGAAAGACACCAGTATCGAAAATGAGCTTTGCAACACATTCGGAAATTTCTGAAACCTGTTCAGAAAATTCCGAAAAGGACCTGTATCGGAAATTTCAAGTCCACGGCATTTCGGAAATTTCCAAAGTGGCCTTCGGAAATATTCGAAAAACACCAGTATCATTTTCCGAAGGCAAAAGCACTTCGGAAAATTCTAAAATTGATATTAGAAAACTCCGAAAAACATCAGAAGCAATTTTAAGAAAGATAACCACTTCAATCAAAGATCTTAGAGCATTTTTCTCATCCCTAGATATCAAAGAAACATCCCCCTTAATAGTATGGTTTTCCTAATGACGCAAATAAATAAAAATTTACATTTTACCATTTGCACATACGCCACATCCCATCGTTTTATCCACTTGAACGAGTTTTTCTTTGAACATCGCTTCATCGAGAACTAACATTCCTTCACTCATTCTCAAATAAGTTGTTAGTCCTATCTAATTGCATTGTTATTAATCACCAAAATAATTAGGGGGCTATATGCACTTTTTCAGTTGGATATCTAACGACTCTTGCGTGTCTTCAACCTATAGACATCATCTATCCACCAACAACTGCTTCTTCTCCAACGACCAGACCACTCCTCCTGCAACTACCCTCTTATAGTGACCACACCCACAACTCATCGTGGATCACCATGCAAACTTCCTTTTGCAAATGGACTTTCTTGTTTGGCGGTGGAAGAGAAATTTCTCATGTGTTTCGGTAATAGAGAATTTGGTAATAAACCATATATAAATTGCAAATTTGCTACTTGTTATGTGATTAAAAAAACCCAAATCTGGATAAATGATCTCCCTCTAGGTTCGATATCCAATGGCTTTTGCACGTGCTCAACCTCTAGACATCATCTATCTAGTATATTTCATGGTAACATGTTATGTGAGATTCATCTAGCTTTCTAATAAATAGGTAGATGTTTTTTTGATAAGTTTTAAACATTGTTTCACCTGATTAACCGCATTGCCAGTTGCAATCTAATTTCAAACAACATGCAACTGAGTTTGCATGGTGATTTTCTATTGTTGAAATATGTACGCTATGTCTCAATAGTAAGTTAAAGTATGGTTGTGATAAAAAAATAAGTATTATGCTATATTAATTTTACGATGTCTCATATATTACATAGGCATTGGAATAAGCCAATTGTTACATTTGGTGAATCTACCAAACCCCACCAACCTAACGATGGACTCATGGGTAAGACCATAGCCTCCCATGAATCCTATTCATGCTTGTCAATCACCTTGGTGTTTAGGATCGACATCACCCCACATGCTCGCGACTAACATCATAGGTGGTAAAGCATGCCCATGGGGGCACCGTGTGGAGCTGGACCAAGGTCAATGGTGGCTGATATAGGTTGACACTGTCGAAATGACACTGACATTGTCAGATTAACAACGGAGGATGATGGATTTGGGTTTACATTGCTGAAATGGTTTTCTAGATCATTGTCCTTGTTGACTACTGCAAGCTTCCCATGGCAATTCAGCGTTTGGAGGGAGAGTGTGGTAGTAGCTAAAGAGAATGAGAAAGGAGGGAAGTTGAGGGTATGGTGGTGGCTGGGTAGGGAGGGAAGAGGAGGAGAGTTGGGACGCTGACTGTCAAGACGAGTTGGGCTGGGTAGCGTCATGTTTGTTATATTATAAAATGTATTATTTGATAAGCCTTTTATAACAGTTATTTATTTTACACGTGAATAATACATGAACTAGCAAAAACCAACTAGCATGCTTTTTCATTGCAAGATTGCTCTTATAATGGCAAATTCCGACTTTATTAAATTCTCATACAAACGAACACCTCATTTTTATTTGATAGTGATATGATCCATTTATAACCTAATGATTTTTTGGTATGTGTTTAAACAGTGTATTGCCCTAATTTCAATTGGCTAGTTTTTGACATCTTGTAGATAAATTAGCATGAAAATTTCCCAGTTCTCTTCTTGATTTGGGACATACTTCGATATATTTCAATGTCTAGCAAATTGAAGACTGGTTATAACGTGAAATAAATATTATGCACTATGACATTTTCTACGAAAGTTATATATTACATAAACATACACAATAATATCAGATAATATATTGTGTTTGATTGTCAGCCCCACTACACCACAATTTATCGTGTACAAGTTTGATCAACTTAACAACTATTTGGCTAGAGCTATGGTTGTAGCAAGATTCTTTTCGAATAAATTAGATCCCACACGTTAATAACTTAGAATAGCGTGGCAATATTCCTTTAAGTTTGTTAAGACTTGGCAAGAATTTGCTCACCTAAACTCAGGCCACATTCTTTTGGGCTTATTTTGAGAGTTACTTTTTCGATTAACATACGTATGTTTTCCAAACTGTTAAGCAATATATTTTTTTTTAAAACTTTTTATATAGAATTTTATTTAATTTTTTTGTAATAGATAATATTTAACTAACCATGCACTAATGAAGTTTTTCATGCGGCTTATAAACTTACTCTAAACTTCATTTGGAACTAAGCCTTGACCAATTGTAATTATTTTATCGGCAAATGATGAAAAAGTGTAACACTATCAATTTTACATAGCTCCGCACGACTTAACCATTAACATTCCCATCTCTAACACCATTGTTAGTATGCTTTTCCATATTGCTTATTAGCAAATAAAATATTATTTATGAGTAAAACTTTCCTACATGTGTTTTTAGTGACTCAAAAGTAAATGTTGTAAAATAAAATACGATGAAAAAATCAAAAAATTAAATTTAAAATTAATTTTTAAAATTTAAATTTTACTAGCTTATAAATATGAGTATAAGCGAAATAATATGGCCGGAAATCTGCAGTATTTCGAAATCGATAGATTTCATACTCTTTGTCTTTTTCTTCACCCCCACAACACGCATCCGGCTGGCTCACCGCACCAACCAAAATCGAATCGCGTCGGGCCATCGGGGCGACAAGGCGACAGCCACAACGCCTCACTCCCCCAACGCGCTCCGAGCTCCGATCCGCCGCCCACCTCGCCGCCGGCGATGAGCACCGCCTCCGGCGACGGCGGGGACGGCGGAGGCGGCGATGGCGCCTCGTCGGCCGCGGGGGGCGGCGGGAGGCGGATCCCGCCCGCCTCGTCCATGCCGTGGGTCCGCAACCTCCGTCGCTTCGTCGGCACGGGCGCCGGCCTCGGATCCGAGGCCTTGATGGGTCAGTGCCGTTCGCTGCCGCCTCTTCTCTTCTCCAATCTGTGGTGCTAGACTGCTAGGCTGGGCCGGGATTTCGTTCCTCGTCGTGGAGATGGCGGTACGGTTAGGGTTTACGCGTCTCTTCTGTGAAATGATGATGTGATTGGGGAGGAGAAATTTGGGGCCCCTCTAGTGGGAAGGATTACTATATATGTTCCTCAAGTTTGAGATTGCATAACGCAGCCGGTGGATGCGTGGAATGGGCTCCCTCTTGCTTGATTTGCAGTGGGTGATTTGGGTGGAGCGGCATAGTTTCTTGACATTTGACGAAGGTCACAACTCACAACATAAAGGCTTCTGTGAGTCCTCTGTGCAGAGGAAGGCTTGTCGGCTGTGGACACAGTCAGTAGTGGCAATGTAGGGTGATGGGCCAGGATATCGAGTCTTCGTCGTGGAGATGGTGATATTGTTAGGGTTTACGCGTCTCTTCCACGAAATGGTGATGCTATCGGGGAGTAAAAATTGCTCTAGTGGGAAGGGTTACTGGATGAGTTATATGTGCCTCAGGTTTGAGATTGCATAATGCAGCCAGTGGATGTGGGAATGAATTCACTCTTGCTTGATTCCAGTGGGTGATTTGGGTGATGAGTTTTTTTCACATACTCCCTCTGTCCCCCCAAAGAAACCCAATCCTGGGGATGAATCTGGACATATGCATGAATCTATGACATATTCATCCCCAGGATTGGTTTTTTTTTTTGGACAGAGGGAGTAGTGAGGTTTGTCGGCCACAGAAGAGAGAGTAGTGGCATTGTAGGTAGACAAACATCAGATTTTAGTCATGTGCACTTTTTTTTGTTGATACGTAAGCTGAGGCTATTGGTAATGTGGCTTGAGGATAACTCCCAGCTAGTTCAGGAAAACTTCAATCCATATATGCATATAGCTGAGGCTTGGTTGTCCTTTTTTGTTTTTAATCGCATTTGTGGAATTAGGGACTGTAAGATAAGATGTTTCATTGACATGCATTCTTTGGGTGCATTTGCTACAATAACATGGTTGCTTTATTGATCAATATTCACATGTTGTTCATGTGCCTACCTTGTGTAAACTATTTGTTTTAAACCTTCAATTGCAGAACTGGAAACAAAAAGGATACTGCTTGAGATTTTCAAGGAGCGCCAACGGAAGAGTATGGAAGCTGGTGCCATCCCAAGTTTTTATAAGAAGGTGCACAGCTTGGTTCAGTTTCTTGGATACTGAGATTTCATATTCTTTTACACTATTATCAAATTCGCAGCGTAGCAAAATAAGATCTTGACAACACTCGCTGCTTTGACAAGTGATGATGAAAAAATATATTGATTTCCTAAGTATCAAAATTTAGTTCTGATTCAAGAATGCATTGCCTTCTTGTGAACATATGAGATTAATATCTCCTTTTTGAGCAGAAACCTGAAGATGGATCCATTAGCAATAGAGTTCAGAAATTGGCAAAGTACAGGTTTCTAAAGGTAATGTTTAACTTCTCTTTTATTGCTATTGAGATATTTGTGTATGTTTGATAGCTTACTTGCATTGCCATTTAACCTTCTCATGGTTTGGGCCTTACAATAGTTATTTTAAACAAATGGCAGAAACAATCTGAACTTCTGCTTAATGCTGATGATCTTGATGCCATGTGGGTTTGTCTCAGAGAAAATTGCGTTATTGATGATGCTACAGGTGCTGAAAAGGTAGGTTGTTTTATGTACCTTTATTTCAGACCAGCAATGTGTCCAGTTTTTAATCTAAAAAAGTTCAGATCCTTGGATGACAATAGGAATCATGTCTACAATATACACGCGAAAAACTCATCCAAAATGAAAAAAAAGTTATGGTATGATATGCTTAATTCCCTTTAGGGGATTTTTTAGTTCATTTCTACTTGCTTGAATTTTATGTACATACTACCCTGTAAATCTAACAGTGAAATCCTTGTATCTGTATTTGTGTTTGGTGTAGTTGTTCATGTAGCAGTTTTGGTTCGATTACGTTGCTCATTTATTCTTCTGGAGTCCTGCAGATGAATTATGAAGATTTTTGCCATATTGCGACAGTATGCACAGAGCAGATTGGCCAGAAGTGCAAGCGTTTTTTCAGCCCTTCAAACTTTATGAAGTTTGAGAAGGATGATTCTGGGAGGATTGCAATCCTACCTTTTTATCTTTATGTTATGCGGACAGTAAGTTATTTTCAAACAAATATTGTTAGGATTACCAAATTTGATTTGTGTGATAATTTGATGTCCTCCATTTGCTCTCTGATAAACTGGTAAATTCTAGCCCACACCATTAGCATCTCTTCCAATTTCCCATCTGATGTACTTCCTAAGTTCTTTTTACTAAATGGCCAAGTAGGTTTGTTATATGTTTTATCATCAATTGCTCCATTATTATTTTTAGGTAGCTTTTATTAGAAACGCCATTCAAAGCAATAACACCAAATCACTATTACAATACAATAACATGAGGCATATTATTCACCAAAAAATAAACTCGATGGGTGTAGGAATGCCCAAGAGAGCTAAAATTGTTTCCTCCTATTACATCAGGATGGGTCGCATGTTTAAGTCTGAAATATCACACAGAAAAATCACATGAACTCTGAACTCCCATCCAGCAAAAAATTTGCTGAATCCATATTTATGGCTATAACTTATTTCAAATCATTATCATGCATGCTACTGTTTCTTTTTCCTTGCGTATACAATTGTATGACATTCTTTAACTAATTTCTTCAGGTATCTCTCACACAAGCGAGAATTGATATGAGTGAGCTTGATGAGGATTCTGATGGTTTCCTTCAACCTCATGTAAGAACATCCCAATACATGTTAATGCCATTTCACACCTTAGTAATGTTTGACATGCCTTAATTCTATTTACAGGAAATGGAAGCATACATAAGAGGGCTTATCCCCAATTTGGCACAACTGCGTGATATGCCATCAGCATTTGTTCAAATGTACTGCCGCATAGCTGCACGCAAGTTCTTTTTCTTCTGCGATCCGCACAGACGAGGTTTAGAACCAACCTTTAAGTAGAGTTGTATTAATATGCAAATTACTTTAGTCAATACATTTATTCTTTATAAGAGTAGCTAACTGTTTATAATTGATACATTTTTTTAGGGAAAGCATGCATAAAGAAAGTATTGCTGAGCAACTGTCTTCAGGAACTAATGGAACTACATCAGGTAATAGAAGAAACAGATTTCACGGTTTGCTGGTGGAAGTTCTGTTAATCTTGTACCATTATAGGCTTACAACATAATATTGCTGTATCCTATATTCTGGTTCTTCGTGGTTATGATTCTTACCAACTATATTTTCAGGAGAGTGAGGAAGAGGTTACTGATACTGAGCAGGCTGAAAATTGGTTTTCCCTGACGTCAGCTCAGCGCATTTGTGGTATGCCAGCCACCCTCATGTTTCTTTTTCTGATTTTTCTTTTGGGTAGCAGTAACACAACAATCAGTGTTCTCCAAAAAGTTACCTTTTGCCATTCTATTGCAATATAGTTGATGATCTATAATGCCCATGGTCCCATGCAGATATGTTTCTTGCACTTGACAAAGATACAAATGGAACATTGAGCAAACAGGAGCTCAAGGAATATGCAGATGGCACATTAACTGATATCTTCATTGAAAGAGGTTAAAATCCGTTATCTGCTCTGATGATGCTTTATGTTTGTTTTTCTAGACCACCTAACCAAAAAGAAACGTGCAATTGCTGTATGTAAAGTTTTTTTTTATGTATTGTACACATAGATCATGGTGTATTTCATAAATCTTCAGTCCTGAGTAGATAACAATATTGTAATTTCTTTTCTTTTTCCAGTTTTTGATGAGCATGTACGCCGGAGCAAAGTTGGAGGTGGCAATAGTCGTGAAATGGACTTTGAAAGCTTTCTTGACTTTGTTTTGGCTCTAGAAAACAAAGATACTCCTGAAGGATTGACATACCTATTTAGATGCCTTGATCTTAATGGAAGGGGATTCCTGACAACTGCTGATATCCATACATTATTTAGGTATATACGGGGAATCTGTATTGTATGTTTTTGGGCAGTGACGGAAACATCTGCTTGGGAAAAGTGACTCAGGCAGGGGAAAGTTGATTGTTGTTCATTAGAATAGCTTTTCCGTGGTATATAAAAAATGAGCTAGCATTGTTTTTGTCAAAATTGGGAATAGCTTCTGCAATCACACGTTGAACAATTTACTGTTATTCTATTCCTCTTTTAACTTTTATCTTGGAAGAAAAGAAAGGAGGATGTGAGAGTTAGCATTCTTGCCTGATACAATCTTCCTAGATTTAATCTGCCGTTTTTTTGCTTGCTGAACTATTAGACGGTTTTGCTGGCTTTAGTGGGCAGGACATCACCATGACATTGGTTCAATCACATTTCGTACTTGCAACTTGTTCTTTGTTTTTGTTCTACTCACGAGATGTTCTCTAGTTGTTTGTACTAACTAGGGCACCTATGTTGGTTAAGGCAGGTGGATTGATTCAAAACAAGTTGGTCTCATACTAATATTAAACATTGGGAATGTCACTGTAGAATTTGCTAAGAGATTTCCATGCTTGTATCATATGATGAACTTTATGTAGGAAAAAAACGTACAACCACAACACTCCATTTGCATTTTTTAAAAGAAAACAGGGATTGCAATTTACAGTAGTTCCATTATCACCATTGTTTAAGTAGCAATATTTTCATATTAGTTTTGGAACTTATTTGTCCTATTACTTGTGCTACCTTATAAGCTATAACTCGCAACATGTTGTCCTGCTGTTTCTTACATAAGTCACAAGTGTAACATATTCATTTGCACGTGTACATATTTTTATTTACTTCAGCATTTTCTCAGTTTCTTATGAGAACTAATAAGTAAATAACTAGGAAATCGTGATGTGTTGAATAGACAATAGAAATGGTTCAAACCAGATGTCATACATATTTGCAATAACCTTTGGACCTTTGTAAGTCATTTTACCATCGAAAAACCATTTTGGAACAGTAATTCATATCAAACTTGTGATAGGTTTTCCAGTTAGATCAGCAGGCATCATTATTTTTACTTTGACTGTTCATCTTACTCACGCAACTTCGTTATCGTTTCCAGGGATGTACACCAGAAATGGATCGAAGGCGGAAACTATGAACTTTGCATCGAAGACGTGAGGGATGAAATCTGGGACATGGTGAAGCCGGCAGATCCTCTCAGGATCGCACTAACAGATCTTCTATCTTGCAAGCAAGGCGGGACTATTGCCAGCATGCTTATAGATGTGCGCGGCTTCTGGGCCCACGACAACAGAGAGAACCTCCTCCAGGAAGAGGAAGAGCAAGTGGAAGAGGCCTGAGTTCTCCAGCTGCTGTGCAACCAACCTGGTAAACTCGCAACCGCAAGGCACAGGCAATTGCTGTACCAATGTATGTGTGTTATTGTAGCTTACATAGTGTATTAGAATCAAGTTCAACCTGTTCGCTGAGACTTGTTGTAACCTGTAAGTGTTCCATTTATGTAACCGGAGTGAAATCTGACATATTTTGAGTTGAACATGGTTTTGTCGTGCCGACCAAGTGTATTACCGCAGGGCTTTGGTTGGATTTGGATGCAGAAAGGAAAGCCTCAGCTTGTGGAATTTGTACATCTATGCGATACCACGCATGTAATTCGGTTTGCAACAGCAAGTCTATGTACGCAAAATACATTGTGTGCGTTTTGATGCAAAGGTTATTTGTGCCTTTCTCCGTCCCAAACACTAGTTTTGCTTTCATTTGGACGTGCTCTGCTTTCTGCATTGGGAAGATTGCACAGATTTCATTGACATCAAACTATACTGCTCCCTCTGTACACAAATACAAGGGATTTGTTTTTTTAGCAGAGTTTTGGGATGAAATTCCTTTGATGCCTTAGAACTTTACTTGTTTGGAAAAGACGATGCAAATGCCTTATATTTATGGATGGTGGGAGTAATTATTTTGAAGACCTTCAACAACAC